>JAJOOE010000360.1:0-64041 GCA_036250405.1 Solanum raphanifolium | reverse complement strand
TTTTTGTGCATTAAATTGAACTAAATGTTGTGGGGTTGTGCTTGCATGTTGTTTAATTTAGTTGGGTGAAGTTTGAGTATCCCGTATTTGTTCCAAACGACGTAATTTGCCCAATGATAGAACGAATGACGTCATTCTTAAGGGCAAAAGTTGTTAATTGGCCAAAATTTTCAAAATTGGGATAAGTCTGAGTATCCCGAGGTAATGGGTGCTATGGGTCTAGTTTTAATTTGAGTTGTGCATGCTTTGATTTTGTTTTCGGGGGTTGCGGGGTTGAATTCGAGAAGTTGGGTTGAAAGTAGGCACGTTGGGTCAAGCTTGTCGAACCACTCGACGGTTTTTCCGAAGGTCCCATCTCATCTTTAATTTCATGCTTAATGTTTTGTTGGGCATTAAGGTCGCCGAAGGCACTCGGCGACTCGCCAAAAGACTTCTTGATCGCCTTTTGTCTGCACCCTTGTACCCTTTTTACACTGTAACTTTCGGCGGGCTAACCCTTGCTCGCCAAAAATTGTCGATGATTTGCCAAAAGGCATTTCCCATCGCCTACTTGCCATAGCTTTAAAGCCAATCCTTTTGGCGAGCCCGATCTAGTTCCGCCAAAGTGATTCAGTGAATTGTCGACCGATTTGGCGAGTCTGTCTGCAACTAATTTTCTATGATTTTAACGGAATTGCTTCTAACTTTTCTTGATGTTTTGCAGAAATGGATAGATCTAAAGTTGCAGGAAGAAACATGCCACCCCGAAGGAAAGCAAAAGGGATTTCACTCAATGAGAATGCAGCTGCATCCAGGGGTAAGGCCACAAAACTCCCCGTAACTGGTGGGAAAGGCAAGGGTAAAGGCAAAGAACCTGTGTCATCGGAGGCAAGCTCCGAAAGTGATGACATCTATGACACTTACATCACCACTTTTGAGAGTGAGGGTGAGCATCAGGAGCCTCAGACTATAACTTCTTATGATGATTAGCTGGTAGTAGCACAGAGGGAAAAGCTACGTTAAAAAAGAATGCATGATCTGTCTAGGATTATGACCCCTCCACCCACCACTTCTTCTCCTCCAGTTCCAGAGCAGGCTGTAGTCCTAACACCTCTTGTATAGGGTCCTTCCCCAAAATCTATGAACAGATTAAAGACTGAGGGGCTGAGGACAATCATTGAGGAGAAGCTCCTGTCCACTGATGGTGTAATTGATAGGTACCCAGAGATTATGAGATGTCTGAAGTCTCATAAGTTCTAGATCTTCACAAAGCCTTATGGCCCGTATATTCCAAATTGGGTCCAGGAGTTCTATGCTTCTTATGGGACCTTGATACCACAGAGGAAGAAGTAAGCAGCTGTAATTAAATCGGTTGATTATGTCGTAGTGTGGGGAAATAAGGTCAAGTGTGATAGTCAAGCTATCAATGTTGTCCTGGACTATCCTGATGATATTGATGACGATTGCCCACACATGATCCGGACTACCACATTAGAAATTATGAAGAAATGGTTAGATCCTCTCATATCAGACGATGCCCCCAAATGGTTGGAAATTAGAGCACCTATCGAGAAGAAGGATCTAAACATAGCTGCAAGATTCTGGTTTGGCTTCATCAGCAGTACAATTATGCCATCCTAGAATGAGTCGATCCTTTGGCATGCCAAGGCAGCCTGTTTGGGTTGCATCATTGATGAGATGAAGCTTAATCTGGGGATAATTATAGCATATGAGATGGTTATGAGGGCCAAGCAGTGCCAAACCTCACTCCCCTTTCCGATATTGATCATCGAGCTATGCAGACGGGCTCGAGTTCCTAGAGATGCAAAAAAGGATTGGAAGTGATTCCCACATCCTCCACTGATATCTAGAGATCGAGGCTGAATATATAAAGGACCAGGTTGTGAAGAAGAAGAAGGTAGCCCCAGTGGTTTCTTCCCCGGTTGTAGACATAAACTCAGTCCCTGTAGAGGTATCTTTTCCTACTCAAGCCCCTAAGCCTTCAGGTACTTCTTGTTCTGTACCTTCTGATTTCCCTAGTTCTTCTACTGCTACGGTGCCTCCTAGACCTGCTGATGCTGTCTCGCGAGCCTCGATCACTCAGGCTTCATTAATCCAGATGGGACAACTTTCCCATTCTGTTGATCGTCGGGCTGCCAGACTCGAAGCCTCCATTTCGGAAATGATTTAGACTTCCCTTGCTGATGCTGTGACACCATTGAGCACTGCCATTGATGCCCTTGCGGCAAGGATAGCGGTGTGCGAGTGTAGGCAAGGGGCCACCGAGGAGGTGATAGCCTTAAAGGCCGCTATAGCTATGTTGAGAAGCGATGTGGATCAACTTAAGTCCAACGACATGTCCATGATCTTTGGGATGGTGGAGATTCCAAATGAGCCAGATATGCCTCCGGCTACCACCTGAGATGAGGTTAGAGTTGATCAGACAGTTGACCCTGAGTCTGAGGTAGAGACTGATGAGGAGATGCTTGAGGAGGGTGAGGAAGTTGCATATGAGGGCATTACTGAGACAGAAGAGGCTATGGTAGATGCTGATGTACATGTTTCTTTGGTAGATACACCCTTGGCAGCTCCTAGTGCTATTACTTTTCCTTTTAAGGTGACTCCGGGCACTGATGCCCAAGTCCAGACTGATGCACTAGGCACTGATGCCCAGACAGATGGAGCGACTGTGTAGATATGATCCCCTCTTTACCTCCCTCCCTGTCTTACTTTTTTTTTAAAAACTTTTGGATATTTTTGTTTGCATTTGAGGACAAATGACTTTATTTGTGGTGGTGTGAGGCCTACCTTTTGTGTGATTTTTTTGTGAATATTGATGTTTCGTTTATATATTAGGTTTTGAGCTGAAATTGTGTTTTATACACTACATCTTGTGGATGTTTGAGCTTGTGGCTCTATGTTTTTAATTGAAAATGATTTTTGACCTTTCTGAAAAAAATTGTGTCACCTCTTATTTGTGTTGAAAATGGTTGTTCTTTTACCAAATTTGAGTATCGGTTTGATCAATACCGATGGCTTGAATAGTATTTATAATCGAACAAAAATGAATGTGCGGCTACGATGAGGCCAAATGAAGTTGCATAGCCAATATGTGAACTCTTTGTATCTCGTTGTGACTAGCCAAGAATCGAATTGAGTCTCTTGTGATGAACATTGCACACTAGCGAAAGTGTGGAGTCTTGTTTGACTATGGTGTCAATGTCTTGTGTGATGAGCTTACCGTAAACCATGTGTGATGACACCTAGAATTTGCCCCGTTGGTCCGGCTGACTAAGTGATGCAATCTTTTGATATGATCTTAGGCAACCTTAACGAGTGTGAAACAATTTGACATTATACCTCTTTTGTGGCCTACCTTGTGAGTGTGTGAACCCATTTTGAGCACCCTTTGAGCCTTAACCTTTTCTTGGAAGAAACTTGATAACATTGTGAACTTTTATTGATCCATTACCCATAATCCTCATGATTTGTGGTTTGTTTGAATAGCCAACTTAGGCCAAAAGCCTAAGTTGGGGGTGTGGTGAAAAGAGAAGGTAAATCAAGGAGTGCAATAAAGTCCCCTTTTACCCATGTTTTGAGAAAAACGGAACCCCTCCATACAAAAAAAAAAGAGAGCAGAAGAAAAAGAATGAAAAAGTTGTGGAATAAAGTTGTGAAAATACAAAAAGAAATGGGGTTTCCAACAATTCATGTAAATTGAATAATTGGATGACTTGTGAGCATGAATGAAAAATGACGAAGAAAAGGAAGGGAAGTGTTGTTCACACCACATTTCATGTGGACTATATCCATTGAGCCTAAATGACCATACCTTTTTGATCTTGAGTGATCTAAAACAAATGTTGGTTTCAAAATACAGGCAAACCTATGGGTGAAATCATACATTGTGTTCATCTTTGTGAGTGTGAGCGTTGCATTTGATTCCGGAACTTTAAATTGTCGAACCATTGTGTGTGAATATGGAATCATTCTTTGTGTGAGGGCATTTAAGTACCTTTGTTGAGCTTGAACTTGCATTTGAAGCAACTATTGTGAGCTTGAGATTCTTTGATATTGGTGAGTCACAACTTGACTCTTTGAGTGCACAATTGATCTTTGCATGTGTAAGTTGAGTCTTTTTGTGTGCATTCATGATTGAATCTTGTGTAGCACTGTTTGAGACGTCCTTTTTGAATTACTGAACTTGAGGACAAGCAAAGGTTTAAGTTGGGGGTGTTGATGAGTTCACGATTTGGACATATTTAGGGTTTTATTTTAATATATTTAATGTCCTCAAATGCATATTTTATACCAATACTGATGTAAATCCTTAAATTTCAGGTATTTTGATTGAGGAACAAAACATGGACACTATTGAGCAAAAAGGAACAATACATCTGAAAGAACGAAGGAAAGAAGGCCTGAAGATTGCCTAACCCCTTAGGCGAGTCACCGAACGGCCAGGGTCTTACCTAATGTTCCAGAGTGCCAAGCCTTGAAGGAGAAAATTTAGTCGGCGATAGGAAGGAGCAGTCGGTGAGTCGCCGAACGGTTCCGCGATGAAGTGCCATATCACCCAAAGTTACAAAACCTGAAGATGCTGAAGGCAAAAACAAAATGGCGATGGAAATGACTAAAGGGCATATTGCCGATTGGGTCAGTGATCCTGACTAACTACGCCGACTGAACCTCCGCAACACACTTTTTGACAACTATAAATACTTGTTTAAATTTTTAGCTTAGTATCTGATTTTGTGTGGAATCTTATTGAACATTCAGTAGGTTTTGAAGTTTAGAGCTTAGAATTGAATAGAGAGACAATATTTCCTTAGCTTTGAAGATTTGAAGATTTCCATTTCTAAGAAATTGGAAGTGGGTGTTGAAGATTCTTCATCTTAGACCTTTGTAAAGACAATATCGATCCTACCCAATTGATGGAAACACAACTTGGTAACGATTTTTACTTTTTTACTATGTCTAGCTAAAACCCCAATTCTTGGGGTATGATTATATGATTATGGGTTGATTTAATTGCTGGGTATTATTAATTGATAGTTTATTTGCTATTTAAAAGTGATTTCATTCAGTAATTGTGGTTGAATTTAATGGGTTGTAGTTGCAAATACAATCTTAACTTCGTGTTTTTGGCTTGCTTGAGAGAGAGGTTTTAAAACCAAAATTACTGAATCGATGGTCTGTGGGTATTGGATTGTCATGGGTTGAGCTGGAGAGAGTGAATCCTAAACCCTTTTCCACACATTCAGCTCGAGAGAGTGAATGGACTAAAGCGAAAATTGTGCTTTATTGCTGCTTATTGGTGTTCGAGAGAAACCAATTTGATTCGGGGTAAATTGTTCGAGAGAAAGTTTACCCCTACTAAAGTCTAGATTATTCACTGATTTGCAGTTGATAACTATTAATTGCAATTACCCGGTTGTTTACCTTAGCCTATAATCCAATCACATCCCAAGAATCCCGTCTCCATATTCGTATTTTCGTGTTATTTACCATTTTAGTTGATAGTACAAACAAACCCCCTTTATATTTGACACTTGTGTCACCTATAATTTAAACCATGTTTTTCTTCGTAAATGTTTTTTAGCTATGATTAACTTGAGCATATTTATGCTTTTCTATTGATTCTTGAGTACGAACCGCTCCCTTGGGACTTGACCCCAACTCACTAGTTGGGTTATATTACTATTGAACGATCGATGATGCTTAGTATTGGATGAAGTATGTTTGATAGCATTTTATCACTAATCGACAACTATCACTATGAGCTATGTGACGATACATTGTCTCACGCACACTGCCATAACTATCTATGCTAAAAAGCATTAAGGAATCATCTAAAACATATGACCCTTTTTACCGCTACATCGTTTATGAAGACTTGAGTTATTGTGAACTCGTCCCCATATCGGTGCTCAATACTACTCCCAAAAAATACTCAACTCATACGTTTAAAAGCATAACTCTTTATCCGTGGTTTGAGGTTATTACTTAAAAAACTTATCTCTTAAAAGAGATGGACTCAAAACTACTCATGAAAACTCATTTGGAAATTGGTGTTTCCTCTCATGTTAAATGTGAAAACATTTACTCTTTGGGAATGCTTAGTTCCCATATAACATTTTAAAGAAGATGAACTTCGCTCTTACTTTTTCTCAACTCAATGCTCAAGTCTTAAAACAGGTTTGAAAGATTATAGAAAGACTTCTTAAAATGACTCGAATAACTCTCAAGACTTGACTCTTAGTTCTACCTTAAATTTTAATTTATGGATTCAATGTTATGATTCATGTTTATGGATGATTTCTTGATGTTTAGAAGTCATTTAGAGTAGTTAGAATCAATAGAAAGTGTTACTACACTTTAGAAGGACTCAGACGGGCTAAATGACGGAAAAAGGGTGGGGGAAGACGTCCCTAGCGCACTGCTAGCGTGGGGTGCCATCCCCTAAAGTTCAGAGGCTCAATTTTGGCGCACTGTTGGCACGCCTCCCCAAGCCCTCTGGAGCATCTGGGGCGCGTCGCGTCAATCCTTCCCTAGGCTAACCCGACAAATTTTTCAACTCATTTCCTAATCTTAATTCGACCAAATTTGTTTTTTCTCTCAAATTCTCTTTAGATTTAGATACCCAATACATGTACACAAGAATCTAATCAAACACAACTCTAAAATTGACATGATTTCCTCAAGAACTCATCAATCTCAAGAACAAAAGTCAATTTCAAAAACATCAACCTTCACTTTCTAGAATGAATTTAACACTAAAATTACTATGATTGGTGCGTGGGTAAACGAATGTGAACTCACATACCTCTTTAGGGATTAACCCTTGGCGAAACAACTTCGATTCTGCAAGAAATCTCCAAGAATGACTTGACTTTTCTCCTATTTATTTCCTTTTTTCTCCTATTTTCTCTTCCCTCAAAGCCCTAGCGTAATTCTGATGGTGTAAACTGAACAAAATCAGTTTATTCCCCTAATTAATTACTAAAAACGAAATAAATTAATTCGGTAATGAAAAGACCAAAATACCCCTCTTAAATCCGGGTGACTTTTCTTATCTGGATATCCCGACTTCATACGGGCATATCTCCCTCATACGAGCTCAAAAATTAGCAAACTCATTCAAAGACTTTTCATTTGATAACTAGTATCCCACCTAACACATCATGTACTAGGAGTTATGGTTGTTTGAAGTTGACCCAAAGCTCATACTTAACATAACTTGCCAAATTTCAAAATTTTCATTCTTTCCAAAAATGGTTCTTTCTAATTCTAGCTCTTTCAAATAGCGGGGTATTACAGTAAGACTATCATAGTGTTGGACTAGTTCGTCCTCATGCCCTAGATCTACTTTCAGACCAGTAAAAGAGTAATCTATGATTCTTTCCCTAGAATCGAGTATTCTTGAGATAACTTTATTATTTTGAGTTCTTGACTTCATGTTTCTTTTAAAGATGCTATTCCTATTATTGAGTTCTATATTGTTATTGAGATCCTTGAGTTGATTTGTTCATGTCTATATTTCAGCATGAACCCTATTTTGAGTTATAAATTTTGAAAAGCTTTTTTTAAGACAACAATTGAGTTTAAATTGAGTTTTTGAGGAAGTAAAGATGAGTTTTGAGAAAAGAGTTTTCTAAAACATGATTCATATGACAATCGAGTATGACATCAATGTTTAAGAAGCATGGTATCTAGTTATGTCATCGATGTTTAAGCAGTATGGTATCTAGTTATGCCATCAATGTTTAAGCATTATGGTATCTAGATATACCATCAATGTTTATGTAGTATGACTTCCCGAGTCATCAATGATCATATTGTAATGTGCTTTTGATATGTTTTTGAGAATGAGTTTTCAAGTATGAAAATGAGAAGAGTCGTATACATGAGTCCATATTGTTATGTCGACCCTTGATTCAAGTTGTTCATGCCCATAAATTCCGCATGAACTCCATAAATTGAGTATCTTTGAGAGGAGTAGTATCTTCAAGTTCTAAGTTCTTGAGTATTGAGTTCCTAACCCTTTTGAGATTATATTCCTAATTGTGGGACTACTACATGTCACCCATAAAGGTCCTTGAGTTGAGTTGTTCATGCTCATAATTTCGCATGAATCCTATGAGTCGAGTAGTCTCAAGATGAGTAGTATCATTGAGTCATTAAGTTCAAGAGTTGTTGAGTTCCGAGTATTGAGTTCTATATATATGGTTATTGAAAACTTTGAATTGAGTCGGTCAAATCCATAATTCGGCATGAACCCTATTTTGAAAAGTCTTTTACAATCACTTTTAACTTGTTTTAAGACTTGAGCACTTGAGATTGAGAAAGAGTAAAGTTCAGTTCATTTTTTTTTCAAAATGAATATATGGGAACTAAGTATTAACAAGAGTAAATGCTTTTACATTTAAGTAGAGAGGAACACATATTTCCAAAAGAGTTTCATGAGAAGTTTTGAGTTCAATCTCTTTTAAGAGAAAATCTTTTGAGTAATAATCTCAAACCACATAAAGAGTTATGTTTTTAAACATATGAGCTAGTTATATTTTGGGAGTAGTATTGAGCACCGATATGGGGGAGAGTTTAGACAACCTACAACCTCCATAAACCATGTATCCAACGTGGGTAGAAAGGGTCATACTTTTTAGATGATTCCTTAATACTTTTTATCATAGACTAGTGGATCCACTTAGTAGTAGGTTCTATACCCCAAAAAAGTATAGGATAATTCTGGCAGCGTGGGCGAGACGCTGTATCATCACATAGCTCATAGTGATGGTTGTATGTTAGAGAATCTCCCACAGAGTTATATTGTATTTTTATATACAAATTGAGTTATTATTGTATTCTTCAATACAATTGAGTTATTATCTATTGTTTAAAAGTTTTCCATACATTGCATCTTTTATTGTTGCTTTATTCTTGAGTATCTTGAGTTGAGTACTTTGGAGTTGAGTTGAGTATCTTTTAGTTGAGTTGAGTATCTTTGAGTTGAGTTGAGTATTCTTGAGTTGAGTTTAGTTGAGTGAGTTGAGAAGAGGTAAGTATGTTTCCTTTTTATCAAGTTCAAGCTTATGTTTATATTTTTGAATTTTCCTTACATGCTCGTACATTCCATGTACTGAGCCATTTGGTCTGCTTCATGAAATGATGCAGATACAGGTATTCAGGATCATTAACAGGCGTTTCATTGAGGTCATGGGATATTCTACCTAGCTTTGTTGAGTCTTCTTATATTCCGAAGGAATTTATCTTTACCTTTACCTTACATTTAGTAGTTTTGAGATGTCGTGGGTCTTGTTCCGATATCTTTCTGTAATAGTAGAGGCTTTATAGATAGATAGAGCTTAAGAGTTTTCTGTATTACTTTATTTTGAGTATTGTTCAGATTTTCTTAAAGTTCACTATTGGATTTCAATGAATTTAATTCAGTTTTAAGCTTATGTATGCTCGACTTAGTCTTTCTCTTGTAGCCAGCCAAGATGAGGGTTCACTTGGGGACTAGCAATGGTTCTCGAGTGCCGGTCACATCCAGGGTGTAGGCTCGGGTTGTGAAACTTGCTTTATCTTTGGAGCTCAATCAATCGATGCCTATTGAGTACCATTTTTTTTTTACATAGACTACACTTCTGCTCCTATAGATCATAGTTTGAGTTCTCGCCATTGATTTGGAGTCGTGCAGAGAAGTTTGGAGTTTGGAGTTCAGAGAATAGGGTGAGCTCTTTCCATTCGTATTTACCGGTTTCCATTTTTTTTAGGCTTAGTATTTATATTGTATTTAGAGACAACCTGTACTTATTTTGTATTTGTAAAGGCCTTTTACTCTTATTTTGATAAGATGCTCGATTACTGTTGAGTCGAAGGTTCATTAGAGAGCTGGCCTTGCCACTGCGATTGGCGATAGAGTATCTGATAGCAGTGGGGTCCATCTTTCCTAGGTTGTTATTCATGTAAGGGCTGTGTAGTAGGAGTGTTTGAAGGCTTATATATATAGTGGTAAGAGGCCTTGCCATCAGTACAACAGTGACAACATTCCACTTCAAGGTGGGTATCAACTCAGTGGGGGTAATAATCAATTTTGACCTATAAGGCCTTCATCGGTAGTATCTCTGGGTTCAGGGGGCTTTAGGTAGGTCATGGTACCTATGGCATGCAATGCTCAGATCATACTTCTCGCGGTGATCATCTTGGACCTACATGTGTTAGGTATCATGTTATTCTAGTTGCGTCCTCACAACATGTTACTTTTGGTGACAATTGCTATGAGTGTGGCGAGGTTGGCCAATATGTTAGAGATTGTCGTAGGGTCCCAATATAGTTGGCTGGGGGTGGTTTTGAGCTTGACAAAGTTAGGAAAGGCTGCTCACCACATTCTTCATGGCGGGCGACTATAAAAGGTTTTATAACTTTGGAGAGTTTGGCCACTGACCAAGGAGTTACCCAGGTAGGATTTGACCTCCGTGCCAACATATGATATTCCCCATGATAGAATGGATGTACTTTGTTGTATCTATGGAGAGCTGCGCCATCGGTCTAGAGTTCGTCCCCAGCATGGGATCATGGTGAGATGTGTTCTGTTAGATCAGTCTCATAGGATTTCAGTACCTTCGATTAGAGGTGGTGCCTTTGGTATTCCTGGTACTACTTCAGGTATTAAGGTTGCGATTAGATATGATATGTTCTATGCCTTTGCAGGGTGGCTTGAGGCTGAGGTGCCAGGTATCCCTTGTTTGGATGAGATTTCATGGTTTTATCCCTGTATTCTTATCATGTGTGATTTGGGGTTTTCATGCACATTAGTGTTATTTGACTTGTTATATATCACTAGTTTGTTGTGGAAGCTTGATTGGAGGATTGTGTATGCGATTTGCCTCCCCTAGTTGATTTCTTTTAGTAGTGGATAAAATAGGCGGTGTTCCTTTGATTGAGAGTAATGGTTGAGTAAATCCCCATGCTTTTGCCTTGGTTTGGTTGTGTGTTCTCGTTGTCCGCTTCCTTTTTGAATTGTAAAGTCAATCTCTTTCTTTCTCCACGCATCTGAATCTGGAAATGTCGTGACTTCTAAATTTTCTTTTATATTCATTTCTTTTAAAGGAGAGTAATGAAAAATAATTTCATCAAAAACATCATGTCGTGAAATCCAAACTTTATTAGTTGAGAGATCAAGACATCTATAACCCTCGTGAATAGGACTGTATCCAAGAAAAACACAAGGATACGTTTTCTTTGGAAACTTGTTTTTGCCATAGTATCTTAAATATGGAAAGCACTTGCATCCAGAAACATTCAGACTCCCATAGTCATAATGACGATTAAACAATTTAAAGAAAGGAGTTTCCATTTTCAGCGTAGTGAAAGACATGCGATTTATCCAAAAGCCTGTTGTTAGAAAAGCACCAACCTAATTTTCTAGGGAGGTAGCCTGAAATAACAAGGTGAGACCTATTTCAATAATATGGCAATGCTTACTCCATTTTGCTATGGGGTGTGTAGGCAAGAAAATTGATGATGAATGCTACATTGAAATAAATGATTTTCAAACTCAATTGAAGTGAATTCACCTCCACCATCACTTTGAAAAAAAATTATTTTTCTTTCATACTTATTTTCAAAGTCTTTGAAATTTAAGAAAGTTCTCAGAGAAATTAGATTTCTTCTTTAGAGGAAAAAACCACGAGTAATGAGTAGAACCATAAACAATAATTGAATAGTATTTAAATTATTGGCAAGATAAAATTCGAGTAGGACCCCACAAATCACAATGTAATTTATCTAGAGGAGAAGTCAAAACTTTATTGGATGAAGAAAAATGAATTCTGCAATTCTTTCCCATTCGGCAACTAATGGTTATTTTCCTGGTTCCCAACTAGAAACATATATTAAATTTTTTGAGTGCAAAAGCTTCAAAAGTTTTGTATGAGGGTGACCCATTCTCTAGTGCTAAATGTTTTCAGAGGTAGGATTTTTGAAAACATAAAAGGCTTGATGCTTTATTTCATTTGTTGCATACAACCCTCCATTTTTTCTTCCTTTACCAAGTAGTTTTCCCTCCCGTGACTTAGAAAAAAATATTGTTAGCATCGAGCGAAATGGTACATACAATCTCTTGAGCTAATTGTCCCACATATATAAGGTTCTTTTTAATGTTTGGAACAACTAGAACATTTTTAAGGTTTAATGTACCATTTTGATTCTCAATTTTTCCATAACGAATATGAGAAATATTCAAATTTTATCCATTACAAACAAGAATTGTATCATTACCTCTATAACACATGACTTTAGAGAGTTTACCTGTGTTGTTTAAAATGTGTGTTGTTCCTCCTGAATCTGCATACACTTTTAGATCTTCTTCAACTTTCAAACTCATTGCAGCTAGTGCCTTTGGCAAATTTTCCTCTGATTAGAATGAATGATCAAAGCGATTCCAACATTCAAGGGCAGTGTGATTGAACTTTCCACATATTTGACATTTCACAATGTTTTCTCCTGGTTGGTGTGGTGATGTTTGCTTCCAATTGAAAATTTTCATACTATGCTCATTTTTTTTTCATTTAAGTTTGAGTTTTGGTAAGGGTTTCGATTGTATCTTGTTGTTGGATTGAATCCTCTGCAACTTGAATTGAATCCGCCTCCACCTAGACCCCATCCTCATCCTCTTTGGCGAACAAAGGCTTGGTCATGGCGTGGTATGTTTTCTGTTTCTTCATTGACGCTATTAATCATTTGTTCATATGCTTGCAACGATAAAACAAACTGATGATAAGTGAGATAAGGTGGTTTGGTTAGCATAGCGGTTTAGAAATCCTGATATCTTGGTCAAAGACCTCTAGCAAACGGAAACACCTTTTTTGTTTCATTTACTGGTTTCTTGATTGCTTCAAGACTATCACAGACACTCTTGATGTACATGATTCTTGTGGAGATTTCTCAGGTAGTTGTTTTCCATTCCAACGGACCTCTTCTCCTATTTGTGATCTTGTTCTACTTCAGTGACAATGTCATTTGAGACTTGTGTTTTTCTTTCAAATCTATTGTAATACATAAGAAGTTTGTGCACGTGATAACCAGTTTTTGGGGATTTAGTTAAGTGGAATTGTTATTCGCATTATTAATTTTTATTAAACTTTATTTTTATTTTATTTATACACTTTGTCATAATAGTTGCATTTTAGGATGACTTGTCTTGGTGGAATAATATGAATTCCATTACATTAATTTTTGGTTCATGACATAAACGAACAAATAGGAGACCTGCACCTCCTACTATAGAGACCCTCAAATTGAGCCATTCAGATAATTGAGTGAGAACTATTATTATAAGCAAACTCAATCAAAGATAAGTGATACTCTCAACTACCTTTAAAATCAATCACACAAGCTTTCAACATATCCTCTAAAGTTTGAATATTATGCTCGACTTGACCATCAGTCTGAGGATGAATAGATGTATTAAGCTTCACTTGAGTACCAAGACCTTTCTGAAACAACCTCCAAAAGAGAGAAATAAACTGAGTACCTTGATCAGAGATAATGGATAAAGGCACTCCATGAAAATTCACCATTCCCCGAATATAAAGTCTAATATAGTCTTCGGCTATAAATGAGGTCTTCATAGAAAGAAAATGAGTGAACTTAGTCATTCGGTCAACAATAATAACCCAAATCGAATCAGACTGTCAACGAGTACGAGGTAAACCCGTAATGAAGTTCATATTCAAATCTTCCCGCTTCCATGGAATTCTAATGTCTTGGGCCAAACCTCCTAATTTCTAATGTTCAACTTTAACTTATTGACAATTTGAACACTTAGCCATAAATTCCACAATATCTTTCTTCATCCCATTCCACCAATAGACCTTCCGAAAATCATGGTACATTTTGGTTGCTCCTAGGTGAATAGAAACTGAGAACTGTGAGCATCAACTAAAATTGAATGCCTAAACTCATCAATATTTGGAACACATAGCCAACCTTGGTAAGGAAGAACACCATCTTCCCATTGGAATAAATCCTCACTGGGTTTTTTCAAAAATTGACTTTTTTAACTAAACCATAATCAGATCAAGATCTTACTGAGCCTTCACATCCGAAACAATAGATGATTTTGAGCCATTCTGAACAATAAGACCACCCTCATAGGAAATAATATGGCCAAGAAAAGCAACATACCTCAACCAAAACTCAGATTTGCTAAGCTTAGCATACAATTGGTGATCCTTGAGAATTTGCAACACAACCCTGAGGTGATTAACATGCTCATCCTCACTCCTTAAGTAAAATTAAAATATCATCAATAAACACAATCACGAGCATGTCAAGGTATTGCTTTAACACTTTATTCATTAGATCCATGAGTTCCCCTAGGCATTAGTCAAACCAAATGACATCACAAGAAACTCATAATGACCATACCGAGTTGAAAAAGCCATTTTCGGAATGTAACTTTCTGTTATCTTCAACTGATGATACCCTGATGAAAGATCAATCTTTGACAAGAAATTCTCACCTTATAGTTGATCAAACAAGTCATAAGTTCTTGGAATATAATACTTATTCTTTATCATGACCTTTTTAAATTATCGGTAATGAATACACATACGGAGTTAACCATCATTCTTTCGAACAAATAGCATCGGAGTACCCCACCCCATTGCGAGATACTTGATCTAGTGAAACTCGTATACAATAAATCTTTCCAGTTATCCTTTAACTTCTTAATTTTTTCCTAAGCCATACAGTAAGGAGGAATAAAGACAGGTTATGTATCTAGAAAAAGGTCAATACTGAAGTTCATTTACCTTTTGGAAGGAACACTGAGAAGAACATTAGGAAACACTTCCTAAAAAATTATTAACAATCAAAATTGACTCAAGAGTAGGGGTTTCAGAATGTGCATCCCTAATCCAAAAGACATGATAGATACAACCTTTGAGATAATTTTTCTAGCCTTTAGGAAAAATATAAACTGACCCTTAGGCACCGAATTTCCACACTTCCATTCTAAGATAGGTTCATTTGGAACCTCAAATGGAACGAATCGGGTCCGACAAGCTTTCTCATGTTCAAGCAATAAGGTTCCAAGCCCAAAGCTTTTAGTCAACAAATCTTGTTCTTCTGGGTATGTAAGGCTATCTTTATACGTGGGAACGCATTGTTCTTTCGTACAAACTACATTTCCATGATTTCAAAGAATTCTCCATTAAGGAATTAAGGCTAGGACGCAATCACGTATTCTTGAATCTTTATGAAACTTAAAAAACCTCCATGAATGTATTTCAATTTCTGTATGATTCTTTCACCCATGAGTTTTCTAAGAATTTCTACATGAAGTTACAAATGATTATTGAAAGAAGAAATTTTTATCTTGAGAACTACTTTCATGATTTTCTTTATGAATTCTTGATAATTCTTTGACGATTTGTTGATGTTTTCTTGGAAATTCTTATGTTTTTGAGCCCTAGAACTATGTGTTATGAATGTTCTCAAATGTGAGTTCTTATGATACTTTCTTATTATTCTCTAACTTCATTATTATGATATGCTACGTGTCTCTCATGAATGTAAAATTGCGTTACATGATTTGTTGTTTCACTGTATGATGATATGAATTAAAATGATGAAGTATGGTCCTTGAATGTTATGACTAAGAGACTATGAGCTATCCCATGATAACATGATCATAAGGGAGTTAAATATTTAACTGTGAAGTCATAAGTCTAAATGACGGATGCGTAAAGCTACTTTTGTCGACATAGGTTAAGGATCATATAGTTAATTGGGGAAACTTATTTTTATGCCCCTAGTAAGGGTTAGTTATGGATCCACATGATATGTACACGTATGTCGCATACTCGACAAGGTATGAGATGGCTTACTTGACCGGGACAAGATCAGTCTTTATGCCCTCAAATGGTAGTTTATGTTGGTTACATTATTACTCCCCATAATGAAATAAAATATGATAAAAGAGGTATCCTTAAAAAAGTTTGTACGACCTTATTTCTTACGCTTCATATGTCATGATTATGACTATATTAGCTACTTCTATTGATCTGATAGGTATGATATGTTTCATTCTGCCATTTTATATACGGTACCATTTCATCTTTTCATACATCCCTTTTTTTGGGTTTGTGCGTATTTTCATTGATGCATACTTAGGTACATAGACACGTGATCAGACCATTCATTTGGTTTAATATCTTTTGCTATTGGTGAACCCGTCTCTATTTCTGGGGTTTAGTTTACATATATCCAATACCTTATGTTTTTATGTTCAAGGTAAATTGAGGTTCTTATCCCATCAGTCACTTCTCAGTTATGTTTATAGGATTCATAGATATATAGACATTTGGTTATGGTTTTTTGGACCTTAGTGTTTGTCATGACCCAAAATTGGATGTGATGACACTTGTCTACTCCCATCAAGACAAGTAAGCCTCAAACCAACGAAACGAAATGAATGCGGAAATATAAAACAAGAACAAAATAAAGCGGGAAACTTTTGGTTGTTACATGTACAAGCCACTAAATAGATAAAGTACTAAACTAAAATAATAACAAGTTTTAGTTTTTGCTTCTCAAATAGAACAAAACATAAAGGAAAGGAAATGAGGTCCTGCTGGGATGAAAAGTAGCGTCCTCTCAATATTCCTTTGATAAGCCTTAGAAAGTAGAGAAGAGAAATCACGCTATACTGGGCTCCGAACCAACACAAGTGTAGAAGCATGCTGTGAGTACCAACAACACGGTACCCATCAAGCAACCTCAATAAACAAGGTATCTAGCTAGAAATCGAATATGCCTTACACTCCAACCAAACCTCCTCAAACTACAATCTGCACAGAAATCATTCCAACATAAAATTTCTATAATACACGACTCACAAGGCCCAATATTAATAGTTCAATAGTCACAAATCAATTAAAAAATAAATCAATTAAGTCAATCTAAATGGTCAAGTAGAATAATCACACATAACAAGTGTATCAACCACAAGTAACAAGTAAGTTACACATAAGCATCAAAATGAATCAAATTATAATAATCAATCTCTCACCGGAACTATATTCCATCAGCACAATATTACTAACTGGGACCATTTCCAATCGGCTTTATATAATCACTAGCCAGAAATGACCTCGACATAAAAGCACTCTGCGACAATAACCTCGGCATAATAACACTTGTCGGAAATGACCTCGAAATCATAACTGTCACATGTCTCATCACAGTGTTTAACAATAAATGAATACAAGGAATAAGATACCACATGGAAGAGGCAACAATTCATGCAATTCAAGTCCATATTCGTGTTATCAAGCATTTCATTAATCAATCAATAAGGATCACAACAAGGCAATTCACATCATCATATTCATCACATAGCTTTTTCATTCAACTCTTTTTTATGCATTAATGTTTATCAAGTGGACAATTAACCCTTATCCTCATCCCATTACTCCCAACATGCAAACAACAAATATAATACACAAATTCTTCTAGAATACAAGATTTAGGAGATTACTTGCCTTAAATCAATTAATAATCACTCTAAGAGTTAACTCCTCCCCTTCTGAATGACTTTCAAAGTCACACAATCTATATAAATCAAATATTCATAATAATTTCGAGAACAACATTACCCACATCAATTCTTTGATAATTAGGTCAATCAACACAATACACAATTCCTAAAATAAGATTTTAATATGAAATTTAATACTTGAACGAAAGGTTTGGGAACTCATTGGTGAAAATCATTTTGAAAAAGAACTTAAAATCAGTTCACAAACTCACTTTTACTTCAAAACTCAATTTCATGAGGAACCCACAAATTATCAACCCATATTTTGATTTAAATTCATAAATTCAATAAATATAATGAGTAATTAATGATTTAAAGTTAACAAATGTTACCCAATTATTTTATCTTGAAGAAACGATTGAAATTGCCTCCACCGAGTTCTCAACGCTCCAAAAATGAAAAATAGGGAAGAAACTCTAAAATTTGGGTTTAAACATTGTCAAGGGTTCTCTGCAAATATGAACCCCTACCCGCGAACACGAGATTTAATTTGTTGGACCTCCGCGATTGCCCCATGTCTCCTGCAAACGTAGAGGTCATGCCTTGACCTCCCGCAAACATGATCACAACTCAGTGAAAGAGAGGTCAACGCCTTAACCTACCATGAATGCGGGGTCATCACCCCCTCCCCTCTGTGAATGCGGCCACAAGTTCCGTGACCGCAGAGGGTGCACCAAAATATAGCATAAGAAAATCAGCCAATGATCAAACTCCAAAAGACCCTCAGAATTCGTCCGAAATCCCGTACATAGAAACCATATATAAAAATCAAATGACCTCAACCTTCTGGACTCAATGGAACCCTCAAAACATGAATCTGAGGTCTTCTTGACCTGACATCCGTGAAAATTAGAAAAAACTAACTAAATACCTAAAAAGGCTAAAACAAGCTTAGAACCTCACAACAATTAACTTATACCTCACTTAGGCCAAAAATCGTTCCCTAAATCCAATGGAACTCTCAGATTTCCAATCTGAGCATCCGAACCCCGATATGTTGACCAAAGTCAACTCAAAGGCTAAAATTTAACAAATTCACAACTTAGAACCTAAAATTCCTAAAATGACTCAAAATCTAAAATCATCAACTCTCATAGATCAGATTCCACTTTACGGGACTGATGGAATCGGCGAAATTCCATTCGGACACTAAAACTTCAAAACACACCAAAAACCACTCTTAAGCAACTTAAGCCTTTAAAAATCAAAACTTACAAAATTCTCAGCTCTGAACAAAAATATTGAAACAAACTTCTGAAACTCAAACATAAAAGACTCAAGATCGGTATAGGGAGGGGCAAAATGGTAATTTATGAAACTTTAAAAAATGCCCGACTAGGTCATTACATTATCCACCACTAAAAATTATGTACATCCTTGAACATAAAGCAAAAGAAAGTACCTGAAAACTTGAAAATATGAGGATATTAGACACACATTTGACTCTCCTAAGTCACCTCATCAACTAAACGATGTTTCCATTGCACCTTCACCGAAACAATATCTTTGGTCCTAAGCTTCCGGACCTGCTTATCAAAAATGGCTATAGGATCCTCCTCAGAAGATATGTTTGGACCCAACTCAACTAAATTAAGAGAAAGTACATGGGACTCATCCGATACATATTTTTGAAGCATGGAGATATGTAATCCAGAATGCACAACTGACAAGCTAGGTGGCAAGGCCAACTTATAGGAAAAATTTCTCACACGACTAAAAATCTTAAAGGGTCCAATGAATCTACGGCTAAGCTTGTCCTTCTTTTCAAACCTCATGACACCCTTCATAGGTGATACTCGGAGCCAAACATGATCACCTTCCATGAACACTAGAGCTCAAACTCTCCAATCGACATTACTCTTCTATCGACTCTAGGCTGCCAACAGTCTACCTAGAACATACGAACCTACTTCATAGCATCTCAAAGAAAGTTTGTATCCAATGAATCTATCTCAACTAAATTGAATCATCCGATTGGAAATCTATACCATCTGCCGAATGCCATACAACACCTCAAATGGGGCCATCTGAATACCAAAATGATAATTTTGTTGTAGGTGAACCGTGCTAAAGGAAAATGATGATCCTATCTAACACCAAAATTGATAACACAAGCTCGGAGCATATCTTCAAACACCTGAATCGTCCACTCAGACTGACCATCTATCTGAGGATGAAAAGTTTTACTCATATATAACCGAGTACCTAAACCACATAGTAATGCCTTTCAAAAATAAGAAGTGAACAAGAAACCTTGATAAGCAATAATAGAAATCGGACCCCATGTAGTCGCACAATCTGACTAATATAAGGCTCCACTAACTTCTCTATTGTATACTTCACCCAAACAGAGATGAAATAGGTGGACTTGGTCAATCAATCAACAACCACCCAAATAGAGTCATAACCTATCAAGCCCTAAAATAGGGGAGGCATGAATGACACTCGACTGTTAGCCACTGAAACATGCTAACTTGGCCAACTGTGGGCCTTGAAGGTCGGGCATCATAACATCTAAAATACTAAGCCTAGACGATTAAGGCCATAACTTAAATAACAACAAATCATATAGGCAAAGGTAGACAAGCCAAAACTAATATAGTACTAGGTGGCCGACAAGGCCGCAATTGAAGACATACATACATACATATATATGTATATATATATATTATGAATTTGGAATACAATCTCTAACCCTGGGGTAACAAAACTACTTAGAGATAATCCTTATGTTTTGCCTCTGAATGAGAATATATCAGAATATTATTAACTAATACAATTATGAACAAGTCTAAAATGACATAGATATATTATTCATCAGTTTCATAAATATTGTTGGGTCATTCGCAAATCTGAAAAACATTAGAAGAAACTCAAAATAGTCATATCTAATACTAAAGGCTGTCTTTGGAATATTACTCCCCCGAACAAGTAAATAGTGGTACCCTAAATGTAAATCAATCTTTGGGAAGCATCTGGCATCATATAGTTGGTCAAAAAACCCATTGAAAGCTAGATGATTCCCTGTGGGCATATCGCATTGCCTACAAGACACCAATTGGTATGTCCCCATATCAGCTAGTTTTTGGGAAATCTTGCCATTTACCGGTTGAACTAGAACACAAGGCATTATGGGCATCAAAGGCTTTGAATCTGGACTGGGTATAATCTTCAAAAGGAAGAGTAGATCAACTAAACAAATTGGATGAATTCAGGTTTAGGGCTTATGAAAGCTCAGCCCTCTACAAGGAAAGGATGAAGAAGTGGCACGATTCTAAAATCCTTAGGAGGGAGTTTTGAGTTGGAGATTGGGTGTTGCTATACCATTCTCGACTGAGACTCATTCCGGGAAAGCTCAAATCAAAATGGTCAGTCCCATTTAGAGTAACAAGGGTGTTTACAAATGGATCCATTGAAGTCGAAGGCAAAATGGGACCTGCCTTCAAGGTGAATGGGCAATGCTTGAAGTTGTATTTCGGAGAATGCCATGAAATTTCAGTGATTGAAGTGGTGTACTTGGAAGATGATTGAAAGCATTTCCACGTCGTGCCACGACGTTAAATAAGGTGCTTCTTGGGAGGCAACCCAAGTGTTAGTTGGTTTGAATAATGTGTGCTGAATGTGCAGGTGTAGGTGATTTTGCAAGGCTAAGACTCCTTCGGCGATCCATCGAGTAAGTTTGGCGATCATGAAGTTGATCTCCTTTCTGGCGTCAACAGTAGGCTGAGACACTGGAACATTAGGCGGGTTACATGCACCACTCGGTGATTAGCCAAGATTATTGGGTGACCTGACTTTCTCCGCCTTTTTGCACCATCCTTGATCGACTGAAGTCTTGTATATTTCGGTGAGTTTCCATATCCATTAGGTGATGCGCTGATGTTATTCGGTGGACATGCCCTTGTCCGCCTTCCTACCCCAAAATGGAATGGTTACATACTGGAAAATTTGGTGAGATTCATGCAACTTGGCGATTCGCCGAGCATTTTGGCGATTGCTGCGAGTCGTCACCAAATGGTCGCCTAGTGAAGATTTCTTTTCCCCCTACTCTATTTTTTTGAGTGCCAATATTTTTTCTTTATTATTGTTATTGTTTGTTCTCTGCTCTCATTGAGGACAATGTTGGATGCTTTTGGTGCGGGTGGTAGGAGTCTGTTGTTAAGTCTTTTGTTCTCTAAAAAATTATTCGAGTATCGATTGTGATCAATACTGATGACTTGAATAGTTCTTTAATTGAACGAAATGAATGTGTGGCTACAATGAGGCAAAATGAAGTTGCATAGACAATGTGTGAACTTTTAGCATCTCGTCATGACTAGCCGGTTATCAAATGAGTCTCATGTGATGAACTTTGCACACTAGCTAGAAAGTGTGGAGTCTTATTTGATATTGGGACCAATGCCTTGTGTGATGAGATTACCTTGAACATTGTATGTGATGACACCTAGAATTTTCCCTGTTGGTCTTGTTGGCTAAGTGATGCAATCATTTGAAATGATCTTAGACAACAATTTTGAAGAGTGAAACAATTTGACAATATACTTCTTTTGTGGCCAACCTTGTAAGATGTGTGAAACTCACTTGAACCCTCTTGATCCTTATCCTTTTCTTGGAAGAAACTTGAACAATTGTGACCCCTCTTTCTCCATTCACCTATAACATTCATGAAGTGTGGTTTGTTTGAATAGCCAACTTAGTCCAACAGCCTAAGTTGGGGGTGTGGTAAAAAGAGAAGGAAAATCAAGAAGTGTGAGAAATTCCCCCTTTGAGCAATGGTTTTGAAAAATATGGAACCCCTCCATATAAAAAAAAAGAGAAAAGAAGAAAGCAAAAGAAAAAGAATGAAAAAGTTGTGAAATAAAGTAGTGAAAGTTGCAAAAGAAATGGGGTATCCGGTAGTTCATTTGAAGTTGAATAATGGGGTGAATTGAGCATAATCAAAATAGTAAAGGAAAGGAAGAAAGTGATGTTCAGACCACACTTCATGAAGGTACCATCCATTGAGCCTAAATGACCATACCTTTACACTCAGCCCCATTACAGGCCTTGAAAAGACCTTTGTGATCTTGAGCGAGCTGAAACGAATGCTGATTGGAAAATAAGGGCAAACTTATGGGTGAAGTTATGCATGTGTTCATCTTTGTGAGTGTGAGAGTCGTGTGTGATTCTAGAACTATAAATTGTTGAAGAACCTTGTGTGAATAGGGAATCGTCTTTGTTGTGAGGTAATTTGAGTACCTTTGTTGAGCTTGAACTTGCATTTGAAGCAAGTATTATTAACTTGAGCATCTTTTATAATGGTGAGTCACAATTTGAATATTTGAGTGCACAATTGATCATTGCATGAGTAAGTTGAGCCTTGTTGTGTGCATTCATGTTGAGTCTTATGCAACACTATTTGAGACATCCTTTTTGAACTACTAATCTTGAGTTTCACTTGAGGACAAGCAAAAGTTTAAGTTGGGGATGTTGATGAGTCCGAGATTTGGATTCATTTGGGGTTTTGTATATATAGATTTAGTGTCCTCAAATGCTTAATTTGTGCCATAAACTGATGTTAAAGCCTTGATTTTCAGGTATGTGGATGGAGGAGAAAAGCAAGGACACTAACAGGCAAAAATGTTCAACACAAGCTGAAGAAGGGGAGAAAAACAAGACTAACAATTGACAAGAGCACTCAGCGAATCGCCGAATTACCCCTAGACCGCCTTATTTTATAGAACAATGTGCCTGAATCAAGAAAAACTTGGGCGAACTGTGTTCTATATTGGCGAATTGTCAACTTCATCGGCGAAGAAAGATTGTTTCGCCAACACACTGATCAAGACCAAGATGTTAAATTGATGAGCTAAAGGACTAAAGGGCGCATCACGAAAGTGATCGGCAATCCCAATCTAGCTCGCCTAAAGTTACAATGCCTGATGGAGGAAAATGTGAATAAAAAAAGGGCGATGGACAAGGACGATCGGTGAGTCACCGACTGGTCGGCGAAGCCCGACTTTCCTCACCGATCAACCCTAAAAAGCCATATCTCAGATCAATAGAAATTGACTTTTGGAAGAGAGAGAAGGTATCCAATCATTGTGGAATGAAATAGAGAGAATAAAAACACTATTCTTGTTAATTTTAAGCAAATTTAGCAAGAGATCTGAATTGGGTGTTGTAATAGATTATATATTATTCATCTAAGAACTTCGATTTTCAATACCCAACTATGGAGCATGTATTAGGTACTGAATTTCCTTCTTTTATGATGATTAGCTAAACCCCCAATCGTGGGGGTTTGATAATGTGATTAATTGTTGAATTTGATTTGATGGGTGTCAGTTATTATCAATTTTAGTGCTAATTTGAAGTGGGTTTGACTTATCATTGTGGTTTAACTACTCTATTGTATGTTTATTTCAATATAATTTAGTGTTTTATGCCTGCTTGAGAAAGAAGTGTAAAGCTAAAGTGATAAGTTGGCACTCATAGTTAGTGGGTTATGATGGATTCAACTCGAGAGAGTGAATCTCAAGACTCATTCTATGTATCCATCTTAAGAGAGTGGATGTGGTAAGGTTGTGGACTGGTCTTTATGTTTAGAGCATTGAGGTTCGAGAGAAGTCAATTGAAACAAGGCAGTTGTTCGAGAGAAAAATGCCTCATCTAAAGTTCATCTTACCCATGATTAGCACTTTTGGTTAGCAATTTGCACCCATTGAGTTGAGTTTAGCAATTGGTTGGTCAGTCCCCAAGTATCTTTCTCCTATTTGGTTGTTCCTAGTTACTTGTTGAGGCTGCTTTCTGATCTAAAAACCCCTCACCCTGACATTGTTGTCACCCTTCAAATTTCATCAATAGTTTTCGAAAATCTCTTGTCCTTCAGCTACAAAAATCACTATTGTAACTTCATAGTTGAATTCAAAATAGAACTACTCTTTGTGGGATCGACCCCAAATCTTTTGTTGGGTTTATACTGCTTAACAATCGTCTACACCTAGTATCGGATGAGGTGTAGTTGATACGTTAATCACAATTCCATGACTCTACCCAAACTGTACAACAAAATTAAACATCCTATGAAAACTGTAGGAAGAGGTGGAGCATACCACATTACCACTGAACCCCAAATCCTAGTAGAGGGGTCAATAAGAATTCCTACCTAGACCTGTATGCACGAAACTAAAATGTAGTGGCCACAGGCAATGGGACATTTGTATAAGTAAAAATGTACCGGTATGTAAGGTAGAAAGTAGAATCATAAATAGGTGTTGTAAAAAGGGTAATAAAGATACCACCAGAAACAGAAACTCTATAGCCTCCATGGCTTACATATGACCTTATACAAATTAAATATGCATGGTATGCTCGCATAATCGCATGTCATGAATACACACACACACACACACACACACACATATATATATGGATGTCATACCCAACCAAGTTCTAGCAATGGTGGTGCCTTTCAATAACTAACCGACACCATATTCACCAACTTGTAGCCATCTGTGTCTCATACGTACAAATATAGGCAATAGGCCCCATACCTTCCGATTATAACTCATAATAGAATGCATAGCATGTCATGTCATGAATTCGTGATGCATTTATGTTACCATAATCAGGTTGACAATCTTGGCATGTTGGTACTCTTGTTCTCACATTCTTGTAATCACTTTCATATGCCGAGTATCTCGTAGATCCTCATATGCTTGTATATTAAACTAGAACACTTAACTCGAATTAAGAAAGGTAACATAAACTTGAGGATGTTCATAAAGAGGTTAAGGGGCATCACTTAGTTTCTATATATGTTTCCTTAGCAATTTGTAAAAGAAAATATTTGGAAAAAAACATGTCCTTTAGTAGTTTAAACATAGGACTTACATTTAAGAGTTTTGGAAATCGACATATTAGTTTAAAGTTTTTTTTTAAAAATAATTAGTGAGGAAGGAGGAATTATTTCAAATTCTTAATGGTCCTCCGTAATATTTTTAAGTTACAACACCTAAAGAAGAATAATAATATATACACATGAGCCTATAGTTAAGGGAATAGAAAAAATGACATATAGACGCCGAGTACCCTACATAATCGAATGAGTGGAATATCAACATTATGAAGTCACAAAAATATGTCAATTGTAATCCCAACGCCTTTCACACAAGGTCTTTCTAGAAAAAGAATAGTAAAACAACATTTGACGATTTAGGATTCTAAAATTTGTGCTCAAAGGAAATACAACGCTTAGCCTTAACATACCTCAATTCTGGGTCTTGTGGTATTTATATGGACTTTAACCCTTCTTATAGTATGTACTATGCACAAAATCTGTAAAACCCCGTATCCAAAAAAAGAGAAATGGACTAAATTTTGGGAAGTTGTAGGTGCCAGCCACGGAGGCAAACCACGATCCTTGGGTTGAACCATGGACCGTAGGTGGGTCAGTGGGTTGGCTACCCTGCCAAGTTTTCAGAGGCTCAGGACCACGGCCCGACCTACAGACTGTAGGCCAGACCATGGTCTGTGGCTAGGGTACATTGTTCGAGGCCCAAAAATAACAGATTTTCTGATTGCCAACCAAGGTCCACCAGGATGGACCGTAGGACAAACCACGGCCCGTCGACTGTGGTCCGTCGGTGGCCAGCTGTCAGTTATTTTTAGGGGTAGTTGGGTCTTTTCCTAATAAATTAGTTCCTATACTACATCATTTTACCCTTCACTAAAACCCCTATATAAGCCTTTTCAACCCCCAAATTAACCCATTCACTTCATTCTTCCAAATTCACTAAAGAAAACCAAATCTCCTCTCCAAATATTTCTATCTCTAGAAAGAAGAAGAAGAAGATTCAACCTTGGGTTTTCAGTCAAGGTCTCAATTCCTCCATTGAAGGCTAGATTTTGGACTCAAGGTATGATAGTTTTCATCCATAGATTTCTTCCATTCATGGAGTTCCCGAATTCCTCTATTTCAAAAGGTAGAATTCCCAAATTGAGTTAGGGTTTTCTTCGATTATCATGGGTTCTTTTCATTAATGATTTAAATGATTTAATTATGATCTCTTATGCATAAATTGATGATTATATTTTATGATGATTTCCCCATGAACCCATGTAACCCCCATATTTTTAAGTTATGAATCATATGATGTGAGATTTTGATCTTCAAGGAAGAGTTTTATGAAATTGAGAATGTATTGCAAGCTTTACATGTATTTATGATGAAATCCATATCTAACCCATGTTTTCTAATCATTGATTATTGAAAGTGGGTTTTGAACCGCAAGATCTAAATTATGGACTTATGCATTGTTTTATGAAATCTATGCAAATGTTTTCAGAGTTCTTTGAGAGTAAGTACAAATGATGATGTTATGTTGTGAAATGATATTCTCACTAAACACATAACTAGCATGATGTGAAAGGTTTTCTCACATAAAAAGGATTCTTAGGTTGAAAGAATTTCTCACCTAATTGAATCAAAGACAAGGAGCTATCTTAATGAACTAGCTTGGTTTGGTTGTCTAAGGGTACCTTTCCAGGATTAATGAAGTCAAGTAAGAAATGACTATTCAGTGGAATTTATGCTTAGCACTGAGTGGATATTGATGATAGGATGGAAGCTCTCCTGTTAGTAGAGGCCGGGTTTCTAGAAGCAATCTCATGAGATAGGAGCTCCCCCGTTAGTAGAGGCCGGGTTTCTAGTATTAATCTCCTTATCCCTTAACTATGTGCCACTATAGGTTGTGTAACACCCCATACCCAAGAGAGGAAAAGTTAGCAGATTGTAAGAACTTTCAGATGTCACACACCAGGGCCAACCACACCACGTGGTTGGATCAACGCCCCGTTAGTGGGCCTTGTGGATGGGCACCATGGGAGGTAGTATGGGGTAGTGAACCACAGACATGACCCACACCCCGTGGATGGGTCCATACCCCATGGTTAGGAGTCATGGGTCAAAGTACAGAAAACCAACCCCAGACCACCAACACACAATTCACCCATGGTCCGTCGGTGAGGTCTCGTGGGTGGGGCATGTGGGACGGTTAAGTTGAGGACTTAAGGGTCTTTTCTGATTTTAATCCAACTTAAGTGAAGTCATTTTGCCTAAAATTAGGGTCACTATATAAGCCTTTTTAACTCGTAAATTCACCCATTAAGTCATAAATTCCCGAAGTTCATCCTCTCCAAATATTCTCTCTCTAGAACTTAAAGAAGAAAAAGAAGAAGAAGAAAAAAAAGGAAGTTAGAGCTAGGGTTCAAGAAGAAAGGTTCTTCACATCAAATTCATTGGGCTTTGTTGTTAAGGTATGATAGATTTCATCCATGGATATATGATGGACGTTGCACATGACACGATCAATTCGACGAAGAAGCGGACGGAGACTCCGAGGGTTAGGGGATAGGTTTGGTCGAGTTCTTTTTTGGGGTTAGTCTGACTGTCCTCATTCAAGTTTGTAGGCGTGCGAGTGATCGACGATCCCAAGTTCTTTTACCCCATTCACATTCATCGAGTCCCTTCAAAATCCCAATTACAAAGATAGAAATCCCCAAATGTTAGGGTTTGATTCCAAAGTCATGGGTTCCTTTCAAAATTGATCCTAATGATTGAATTATGTTATATTAAGCATGAATTAATGATTTCCTTTGTTTTTTATGATGAAACCCCAAGAACCCATGAAATCCCCATATTTCTCAATTGTAATCTTGTGATGTGGGTTTTTGTTGATGAAAGAAGAATGTTATGAAATTATGCATGTAGTGATAGAATTACTTGAAATATGATGATATACATGTCTAATGTATTGAATTCTAGATGTGTTTGATTTAAAGTGAGGTTTGAACCTTAAAAGGGCAAATTATGAGAATTATGCATGTTTTTATGAAATCTATATAAGTACTTTAAGAACACTTAAGAGTGAAGTGTCTATGATTATGATGTAGTTGTTGTGTTGTTGAAAGGATATTCTCATATACACACTTATGCATGAATATGATATGATGTGAAAGGTTTTCTCACATAATGAAGATCTAAGGTTGAGAGGCTTTCTCACCTAATTGAATCTTAGACTTATATGTAGACATGGATGGTGAAAGGTTATTCTAATGCGTAATCTAAGAGCTATCTTATGAATTAAGCTTGGATTGATTATCAAGGACATTCTTCCAAGAATATGAGTTAAGTCAAAACTTAATAAGTACACTGTCGGAATTAATGTATAGCACCGAGTGGATATTAAATATAAGATGGAAGCTTTTACGTAAGTTGAGTCTGGCTTCCAAATGGGATCCTTTTACACTAGTTGAGTCCGGGTTCCCAAGTATATATCATGAAGTGGAGGCCTTTTACGCTAGTTGAGTCCGGGTTTCTAGTAGCAATCTCCTTATCCCATAAACTGTGTGCCCCATAGTTTATTTAGCTAGTGGATCCACCTAAGCTAAAGTTATAGTTCTACCTTAGGCAAGTAGGACACCCTTTTTTGGTGTGGGTAACACCAGGGGATCATGTATAGCTCACATGGTCTCATGTTCGTTAAGGCTTATTCCGACATCAAGAACAAGAATATGAATTATGAACTATGGTTACTCAATAAGCTTTGTATATGATTTTCCAAAGGCTTTGGTGGAAGAATCAACTCGTTGAGGGTGCTACTTGGGAGGCCGAGGCCGATATGAAGTCCCGCTATCCTCATCTTTTTCTTTCTACTCCTACCCTAGCTTGAGATAAGTAGTTCTTCTCGAGTTTACCTTGTTTTGGGTGTCATGTGTGATATTTGAGTTTTTCCATGATTTCCCTATTTTATGCATGTTCATGAGAAATTTATGTTTAGCAAGAAAATGAGTTTTTATGATTGATTTTCCTCATGTTGTTGTGCATTTATTAAGAGTTTCCTATATGTTGATCAATTGTTTAACATGCTTTAATTATGCTGTAGAGAGTAAATTGCATAAAGGCTCCATGAGATTGTGTTGAGCATGTTTTTAGCTTGGAGAAGGTAATTCCTCCTAAGAACATGAGAAATGTTGATGTTTCGTATATAATGGGTTGTTAGATATAGTTCCTACCTCATTGTCATGCCTTAAGTATGTATGACTCGGAGTTGATGTTTTCTCCTAAGTTGTGTGCATTTTGATAAGTTGCATGCATGATGGGCTGCTAGTCTTGAGTCTTGTGTCTAGAAACGTGCTTAGAATCTCATTCAAGGACGAATGATCCCAAATGGGGAGATATTGTAACACCCCGTACCCGCAAGAGGAAAAGTTAGCAGATTGTAAGAACTTTCAAGTGTCACCCACGAGGGACAACCACACCTCGTGGTTGGACCCACATTCCGTTGGTGGGCCTCGTGGATGGTTACCACTGGAGGTAATATGGGGCAGTAACCCACGGCTAGGACCCACGCCCCATGGATGGGTACACGGCCCGTGGTTAGGAGTCGTGGGTCAAAGTCCAGAAAACCAACCCCCAGACCACCAACCCACGGTTCACCAAGACGGACCGCAGGTCAATCCATGGTCCATTAGTGAGGTCTCGTGGGTGGGGCCTATGGGACGGTTAAGTTGAAGACTTAAGGGTCTTGTTCGGTTTTAACCCAACTTAAGTGAAGTCATTTTTCCTAAAATTAGGGTCACTATATAAGCCTTTTTAACTCTTAAATTCATCTAATTTAAGTCTTAAATTCCTAACGTTCATCCTCTCCAAATATTTTGTCTCTAGAACTTGATGAGTAAGAAGAAGAAGAAATAAGTTTGAGCTAGGGTTCAAGAAGTAAGGTTCTTCACATCAAATTCATTGGGCTTTGTTGTTAAGGTATGGTAGCTTTTATCCATGGATAGATTTCATCCATGGAGTCCCTTCAAAATCTCAATTACAAAGATAGAAATCCCCAAATGTTAGGGTTTGATTCCAAAGCCATAGGTTCCTTTCAAAATCGATCCTAATGATTGAACAATGTTATATTAAGCATGAATTGATGATGGTTTTTATGATGAATCCCCAAGAACCCATGAAATCCCCTTATTTCTCAATTGTAATCTTGTGATGTGGGTCTATGTTGATGAAAGAAGAATGTTATGAAATTATGCATGTAGAGATAGAATTACTTGAATTATGATGATATCCATGTATAGTGTATTGAATTCTAGATGTGTTGATTGAAAGTGGACTTTGAACCTTGAAAGGGAAAAGTATGACAATTATGCATGTTTTTATGAAATCTATGTAACTGCTTTAAGAACACTTTAAGAGTGAACTATCTATGATTATGATGTTGTTGTGTTGTTAAAAGGATATTCTCATAAACACACCTATGCATGAATATGATATGATGTGAAAGGTTTTCTCACGTAATGAAAATTCTAAGGTTAAAAGGATTTCTCACCTAATTGAATCTAAGACTTGTATGTAGACATAGACGGTGAAAGGTTATTCTCACGCATGATCTAAGAGCTATCTTATAAATTAAGCTTGGATTGATTGTCAAGGACATTCTTCCAAGAATATGAGTTAAGTCAAGCCTTAATAATTACTCAGTGGGAATTAATGCTTAGCACCGAGTGGATATTGAATATGAGATGGAAGATTTTACGTAAGTTGAGTCAGGCTTCCAAATGGGATCCTTTTACACTAGTTGAGTTCGGGTTCCCAAGTATATCTCATGAGATGAAGACCTTTTACGCAAGTTGAGTCCAGGTTTCTAGTAGGAATATCCTTATCCCATAAACTATGTGCTCCCATAGGTTATTTAGCTAGTGGATCCACCTAAGCTAAAGTTATGGTTCTACCTTAGGCAAGTAGGACTCCCCTTTTCGACGTGGTAACACCGAGGGATCATGTATAGCTCATATGGTCTCATGTCGGTTAAGCCTTATTCCCACATCAAGAACAAGAATATAATTGATGAACTATGGTTACTCAACAAGCTTTGTATATGAGTTTCCAAAGCCTTTTAAGATTATGATGACTATGCTGGCTATGTTTTATGACTTATGCTCTCTAAACTCTTAAATCATGTTTTAATTGATAAATTGCATACTTTCAAATGAAATGTCCCTTTTAGTATGCTTTCAATGTTTTATGCATGGCTATCATACTTAGTGCATTTTTGTACTAACACCTACTTTTCTTTCATTTCTCCCAAGTGTAGGGTCCGGTTGTCGAGGTGATAATTCTAGTGGGTAGAGTTTGGACTTGAGTATCTTCCGAGCTTGTTGGTGAATCCTCATGGTTCGAGGACGCCTTTTTCTCCCATGTTGTAGTTTTGTTCATGTATTTTCCTTTTTAGACATATTGTATGGGCTAGGCGTTATTTCATTCAAACATTGTAATAGATGGCTACGTTGAGACTTAGTGTCTAGACTTCCACTTTTCTTTTATGAAAATTTTAGACATTGAAATGTGTTTTTACTCTTATTGTTCTATTGCTTATGTTGTGAAGACTAAGTGGCTTGTATGGAGTTCTTTGGGGTTCTATAAGCCATGTTACAACTAAGGGGTACCCCTGGGTCGTGACAGTTTTATTAGCTAGTGGATACACTTAATCTAGAAGTTTATGGTTCTACCTTGGCAAGTAGAACAACCCTTTTCGGTGTGGAAGACACCGGGGGATCATGTTATAGCTCACATGGTCTCTATGTCGGTTAAGTCTAATTCCCCAGTAGTAATGATGAATTAAGGTTACTTCAAGAAGTATCACATTTGATTTCAAAGGTTTTAAAGATGAAGTTAGCTTGCATTTACCATAGTTTAGGACTTGTGTTTTATAATTCTTTATTATCATGTTTAGCTTGATCAATTGCATGTCCTGAAATGAAATGTTCCTTTTAGCATGATTTAAATATTTTATGCATGGCAATCATACTTGGTACATTGTTTTGTACTAACGCATACTCTTGCATACATTTTTCCCAAATGTAGGGTACGATATTCAGGGTGCTCAGTTTCGTGGCTAGTGGGTGAGTTGATATACTTCTGAGCTTTTGGTGAGTCCTCAAGCTTCGAGGACGGACTTTCATTGTTATAGTTTCTTTCTTGTATTTCTCTTTTGAACATGATGTATGGGCTAGACCCAATCTCATTCTATTGTATTAGATTGATATGATGAGACAAGTGTATTAGACTTCCCCTTTGCTTTTATAAAATGTTTTGGACTTGTACTATTGTTTTATTCTTATTGTTCTATTTCTAATGTTATGAGAGCTAAGTGCCTTGTATGGAGTCCTTCGGGGGTTCTATATGCCATGTTGCATCTAGGGGGTACCCCTGGGTCGTGACAAACTTGGTAATCAGAGCATAAGGTTTAAAATGGTCCTAGGATGTATCATAAGCCATGTCTAGTAGAGACTTGTTCATAAGTGTGAAGCGCGCCATATTTGTGAATGAGAGGCTAAAAGATGATTAGGAAACTCCACTTCTTTCATTACTCTTAAGTCATGCGATAGAGTTCAACTCTATAAGGTCTCTCTCCTAATCCTTATCCTATGTTCTTCAAGAATGGCTTCACGAAGATCTTATACTATAAGGAATGCAAGGGAGAATGTGGAACAAGAAGCTCCTCCCCAAGCTCCTCAAGTTCCGTTCGATCCTTTGGCCGAGCAAGTATCTAATGCAGAGTTTAGGACTATATTTCAAGTATAGGCTAAAGCCATAACGACCCAAGCTAATAGGGAGGTAGTGGTTCTCATGAACCCAAATGTGGGTACGGCAGCTCAAGAGTAAGGGACTTTACAAGGATGAATCCTCTGGAGTTTCATGGTTCTAAAGTTGAGGAAGATCCTCAAGAGTTTATTGATGAGGTCTATTAAGTTTTGATGATCATGGGAGTTACGGCGGGGGAAAAGGTGGAGTTCGCCGCTTATCAACTAAAAGGTGTGGTTCAAATATGGTATAATTAATGGAAGGAAGAGAGACCGGAAGTTGCGGGTCCTCTTGATTGGGAAAAGTTTAAGGCCACTTTTCTTGATAGGTTCTTTCCCCTTGAGATTAGGGAAGCCAAGGTGCTTGAGTTAATTAACCTTCGACAAGGAAGTATGAGTGTGAGGGAATATGCTCTAAAGTTCACTCAATTGTCTATGTATGCTCCATCCATGGTTGCTGATTCAAGGACTAAGATGAGCAAGTTTGTTTCGGGTGTGTCCGAAATGGTGGTTAAAGAGTGCCAAACTGCTATGCTCGTTAATGACATGGACATATGTCATCTCATGGTTCATGCACAACAAATTGAGGAAGAAAAACACAAGGAAAGGTCTAGAGAGGTAAAAAGGGCTAAGACCAGAGATGGAAATTTCCCTAATACAAGGTCCGATGGACAAGGTCGTCCTAGATTTCGACAAAACTTTTCCGGTCACGCTTCCTCCATTGGTCCTCCTAAGTTCAACAAAGATAGGGTCTCTAACCCTAAGCCTCAAGAAGGAAATGGTAGTGGATCTTTATTGCCAAGGTCTAATTGCACTAAATGTGGAAGGAAGCATGAGGGTAAGTGCCTAGCTGGCACAAATTGTTGCTTCGGTTGTGGTAAAAGTTGTCACAAAATGAGGGATTGTCCGATGCTTATGGCTAAAGGAAGAGTGGGCAAGCAAGCTACTACTAGTGGTGCGGGTTCCTATGCTCCTAAGGAAAATCGTTTCTATGCCCTTCAGACTCGTGGTGAACAAGAGAGTTCTCTATGGTGCTTAAGAAAACCTGAATACAACAAGAAGTTATGTTGCGGTCACTATTCCTTTTTGATACAGTATGAGTTAAAGAGAAAACTAAAGTTCTCGGATGATGATCTTGATATAGTTACAGTGTTAACTAACAGTCACTAAAGGCCAAAGTTTTGGAGAGTGCCAGACTTCATATTGGGAAATGGTGAGGAGAAAACAGCTCAATGACAGAGAGATATGAAGAAGTCAAGTTGGCAAAGAATTGACGAACAATGTTACCACTAGTTTGTAGGCTCTTCGCACGCTTTGGTATATTGTTGGCACTCCTGTCCTATAAAAGATGAAAAACACCAAAATTACTTGTACATGGCAATAGAAAGGATCAAACTTAAGAAAATCAATGCTCAATGACCTCTACAAGGATTCAGCAGCAGACCTTTACAATTGGCTCAACAACCTCACTATAACCATGAAGGTGTTGCTCCTGCCAGCCTAGCTTACAATGGGCAGCTGAATCTCATACTGCCCTTCCTGATGCAGAAATTTGGTAACCACTTCCCTGTAGAGTTAATTTAAATAGTTCATAATTGTATATATATGCAAAACAAAATGCCCAACTTCAGTAAATAATCAAATCAGAACAATAAAGTTCATCAAAAGCTTTCTTCTAGTTAAATATGATGGTCCAATCTGCCAACCCTGCAGACACTTCACTTGAGGCTCAGACTGGGAGATTGAGGTCTTTGACAACAATGCGACTGCAGGAGTATTGAACTACAAAGAGACATCTACGAGGTGTGCATCCACTAACTCCCTCTACAAGTAAACTCCTTCTAGTCCAACCCCATTTTTGTCAAGGACTTTAATATATTACTGTCCCATCACCATATGGCAAGCTGGTGCTACCAAGCTAGGCTGGATTTTTATCACTCATGTAGTTGATAATGTTTTACATAGATAGGTGGACTGTCTTGATGGATGACTCTAGCAGGGGGAATCAAGCCCTTGAGATATGGTTGAACAATGAATTCACTTTTCTTTATTAGCTACACGTTCTTTTTAGAGAAAGGTAATTGACTTACAAAGCTAGTACTGAGTAAGTGTTGTAGTAATTACAATTGAGAAAAAAAAATCCCTATCCAATTCCTATAGGTATTGTAAGAGACTAAGTATTGATTATGCTTCATTTACAAATTCCTCTTTACAGCTTACACCAAAAGAAAGCAAAAGTGCTTGAGTTAGCTGTGCCTTCAAAGAAACTATTGTTCATTTCCTTCAAAATAGTCGACCATAAGCATGGTGGAGTTAGTTTTTTTTTTTAAAAAAATTAGTTATACATTGTGTACAATAACAAATAGAAACTTTAGCTACATATGGGCACAACCATATATGTCCAATCTAAAATCGAGTTACGCCTTACTTAAAATAAGTCTTTCCCTAGTGGTCCTTATCCCAAAGTAAGGCCATACTGATTTCCGTCGAAGTCAACAAAAGAAGGATCTCCATGATCAACTTTGAGAACTCGATCAAAGTTAAAATACGTCGATGATTCAACTACTTAGGGTAATAGGCTTCCCCATATATCAATTAAAAGGTGTACAACACACATCAGATGTGAAGATACATCACATAACAACAAAGTAAACACAGTGTTACCTCATTGTCAACACCCAAAGAAACAGACAGAGGAGCAATAGGAAGTTGAAGCTCTCCATTTTGTGTCCTATGCCTTTCATATGGTAGAAGTAACTAACATACAGAGAAATCATGAGATAATAGAATGTACAGAAACAAAAAGTAAGAGACAAATAACTTTTTAGAACAAATTCTATTCAAAATCACTATATAAGTTTGGCAATTCAAATGTGGAAACTTTCCAGTAGAAGTGAGCCAGAATGTCCAGCTGCCATCTTACAGTCATATAACCAATTGCAAAATCAACGATGGAAAGAAGAAGAAAAGTAGAACCATGAAAATGAAAAGAAGCAAACTATTCAAGTGACTTTATAGGCCATGAAAGATAGGATGTTAATAAAAGTTTTCTAACTTAATACTTCACAAAGCACCCACCAATTTTTTTGATAAGGTTAAATAACTTCTTAATGATTGAGGAAAATCCTATATACAAGCCGTATACCAATAAATAGAGAACCTATACAAAAATATGGTCCTCTACAAAAGACATTCAATTATCTATACAAGCAGGGACCTCATAGGTGCACCAAAAGAGAAACTAGACATAAAAAGGCTAATCCTTACATTTACAAACTCAAGTTCTATCCCTTCAAACACTCTCTCCTTCTCCTTCCATACAACCCACATAAAAGATAACATCGCAAACCACCTATCCACTAACAAGGCGAAATAATTCACCTTATACCAATATTAGCAGCATGGTGGACAACAGTCAAAAGATGCCTATAACTATCAAGGGAAGAGAACTTCAGGTTATTACCTTCTCATAGAAGCTGCGGAATGTCCAAGAAACAGTAGTGCAAGTCTTGAGAAAGAAGATTATCAGAGCCCCAAAAAAAGCATTTAGAGAAATTCGTATAATAGTAGATAGAAGGCATTGGTATTGAATTATATATTCAGTTGATTATCATTCCAGTAAATTCTTATCTTATTTGAGCATCAAAAGATACTTTGCTCATCACAACCCCATTTCACATTGAGCAAATCTAGCATAAGGAAGCATCCTGCCAGTATCTCATAAAGTCTAGACTCTCTATTCAGAAGCATCTGTAAATATTTTAGGCTTCAAGTACCTGCGTGCTTAACTCCAGAACCAATTGCCACCACTGTGATATATGTATAAGATCCCTGGTCCTCTATATTTGACCAAGACCTAACAGAAAGAAGGATGCAACATTCATTGGGTATGTTGTTGTTTGTTGTTAATGCAGTGTATGTTTCTTAGGACTTATAGCCAAAGTTGCTCGAACTCGGTGCATGTGTCCAATATGGTGGATCCAGATGTTGGATCCTTCATGATCTAATTTTTACGATTCGGGGATATGGATCCATGTAGGGATACGGGTGTAGGGATTCGCCTTAAAATAATTAAAATATCTAAAAGAAGAGTTAGAAAACCTAAATTATGAGATATTATAGGGGAACTTGAGGAGAATCCGGGAAGGAGATTAACGAAAAAGGAGTGACATAGAAATTTCTATATAAAAGGTATTTCATCTTCTTCAATTTCACGTTAGCTTTTGTATTGATTACAAACAATCATTAAAACTGTCCACACTTACCCCCATCAATTTTGGTCAAAGCACCAAAAATTGGTTGACCAAATTGGATACGGATCCCACACCCATGTCATGTCAACACGGGTAAGAGTCTGAATAATTTTGCTTAAAGCTTTGATGTTGGACTCTATGATGTTACTAGTTTTTTGACACGTGTGTTGCACGTGATTATCAATTCCAAATATATTTGTTATAGTAAAAAATATTTCTTATTTAAGCGAAGATTTGAATAATAAGCTCAACAAAAAATAATATTGCAAATTTTTTTGTGAATGTTCAACGTGGATCGTCATATATATCTCTTATTGACGCAAACCTATGAAGATGGTCAATGCAATTTTATTAGTTAAATGCAATAATGTATATATTTATTTCAATTTGATGAGGTTCAATTATGTAATTAGTCATATCTCACTAATATTACCTTATAGACAATATTCGCTTTGTATTTTTCTTGTGATCTAACCAGATGTGCTTTGCATGTGTATTCCACGTTAAATTGTTTAGATGTCATATGAACATATGAAGATAACAACTACATTTTATATATTCACATATTTTCGCATTTGTTGTGAGTTTTCTTAAAAACAACTCGGAACATTTTAAAATGATATATTTTGAAGTTAGAAGATCTTATTAACTTGATAATACATTTGTGACATATATAATACTCTAATTTATATACAAATACCTACCCAAATATAAATATATATCTGCATTAATGAAAATATTTATCTCATAAAATTAACTATTAAATAAATAATAAAAATTAAACTAATACAAACTTCAACTGGCGTTATTACAAGTCATATAAACTTTTCTGCGTCTAAAATACTGAAATATTATGAAATAGTAAATAAGTAAAACAAAAGGGCAATGTTTATATAATATTAACTATTTTGAAGAAAACTTTATGAGAGTTTAAATCACATAAGTAGCATTGATAAATAAAATCATTCTTTTTTCTTGAGCATCAAAAATAAATCATGACGATTCTCTAAATTTTGGAAAAGATATTCAAAAGCATATATCTACATCTCAAGAGAAATTGTTGACAAAAACAAATGAATTTATACTACATCATGTTAACTTCATATATTGGAACATTACATACTAATGTATATTGGAACATACATTATTCTATCATCAAAATTATTTTCCTCAAGTACTCGAGGTTATGAAATATACCCTCTTAGGATAGAACGACTTACTTCATTAGATAAGTGGTACCTCATATTTCACTAATCTTTGAACTCACTCAATGACAATAAATCACACAAAAAAATATAAAATGCAAGAAGAAGAGTAGAAGATTAAAAAATTGTGGTTGAAAAATAAGAGGAATCCCCTCTATTTATAGTCAACAAAGGGTAGTATACACAAATGTTTTTTGTGTCTTATCTAAAAAGTCATGAACTTTTCGAGAAGTCACAACCCTTTGGAAAAGTCACAACTTATTGAAAAAGTCACAACTCTTTGGAAAAGTCACAACTTATTGAAAAAAGTCACAACTCTTTGGAAAAGTTACAACTCATTGAAAAATCACAACCCTTCGAAGACAGTCATAACTTATCGAAAAAATCACAATTCATCGAAAAAGATCGCAACCTAAGTTAGGGATATTATAGTAATTTAACATTCAAGTTAGGAGTTCATGCTTTTAAGGTAATATAGAATATAGATATAGATTATTGCAAAAGCATTTCATGTTTTCTTTGTATTTTCAATTTTAGTAGTTTGATACTCTCTCCGCTATAAAAAGAATGCCTCTTTCCAAAGTTACCAAGTTCAAAGAAAAGAATGCCTCTTTCTTTTTTTGGCAATTCTTAATTTCAACGTGTGACAACTCACATGACATGTTCAACACCACAAGATTAAAGGACATTTTGGTACATTCTACGCATCTTTGTTTATCTAAACTCAAATCTAAAATGATGAACCTTCAACCTAAAATTCCTATTTGAACAACTTTTTATTGTTTTTGATCCATTTTGATAAGTCTAATAAAGTTTTGATGATCGACATAGTGAACCAGGTTCACCCTGCATAAATAAGACTGAAATAAAAAAGGAAGAGTTCTCATGCTAAAAAGAAAGTTGGGTCGAAAAGGGAAAAGCATCAGCAAAAGAAGTCCTGCATAAATAAGGAGATGTGATAAGTCGAGTTGTAAAAGGAAAAGGTATTGCAATTTAAAGAATTAATTAAAATTGTTTCCTAGCACAACGAGGACTTCTCTCATTATACAGGTCGGATTCAAACAAAGTTCAGAATCTATAAAACGACAACAACAAGGACAGAAGAAGTCGTCTTTGCATAATCCAGAAAAATAGAGAGCGAGAAAGAGAGAGAGATAAAATTCATAGCGAAGACCAAAGTGCTCGAGAGGTAGAAGTGAAAGAATTCTAGAGTTAGAATTACTTTCAAATAGTTGAGTCGCATTGATCTGTTCTTGGATCAGTGTTTGTGAGAGTCTTGAGACTGTGTGAGAATTGTAAACGAGAAGTGGGTTTTGACTTCTTGGTAAGGGGTAGAGTTAGTTGAAAGATTGTGAGTTTTTGTAACCAAGAAGTGAGTTTGACTTCTTGGAGAGTGAGAGTAGTTTTGATTATAGTTAATCAAAAGGGTAGACGTTTAGATTTAGGTTCATCGATTTACGGAGTTGTAATTGTTGAATTAATATAAAAACTCTGTGTGGTTTTTGCCTTCCTTGAGTTAGGAAGGTTTCCACGATATCTTGGTGTTACTATTACTAACGTAACTATCTTGTGTGTGTTATTCAAGAAACTGGTTTTTGAATACTAGGTAAGGTTTCTTCATTTGGTATTAGAGCAAGGTCTTTTCATTAAAAGATTCACATCTTGAAAAGAATCAATGGCAGCACCACTTACCCCACAAGAAGGAGCTTCTCAAACTCGACCACCATTGTTCAATGGAAAATACTATGGATGGTGGAAAAACCGTATAATGGATCACTTGATAGGCAAAAACCCGATCTTTGTAACGTAGTGCTGGATGGTCCTACAATACCCATGAAGAAGGGAGACGATGGAGTCACGATGGTACCGAAGTAAAGAAAAGAATGGGATGCTGCAGACAAACTCGCTATCCAAAATAACGCCAAGTCTAAAAAGATCCTAATTTGCGGCATAGGACCAGATGAGTACAATAGGATTTAATCATGTCAAGACGCAAAGTTGATTTGGGAAACTCTGCAGACCGCACACGAAGGAACAACTCAGGTCAAGAAATCTAAAATCAATAACTTGAACAGACAATATGAACTATTCAGAATGATGGAAGGAGAAACGATTCAAGATATGCACACCAGGTTCACTGTAATCATCAATGAGATTTACTCTTTGGGAGAAGTAATTCCTAACGGGGAGGCATGTCAGAAGATGAATCCGAAGGTGAAGAAACTGAAAATCAATCCCTACTTGCAATAGAGCAAACTGATAAATATGACTTTCTTGCAGTAGTAGCCATAACTCAACCAGGTGAAGCGGAAAATAGCTATCAGACACAAGAGACAATTTTGGCACTAATGGCTGGATCAGACTCAGAGAAAGAAGAGGAGGAAAAGTAAGACCAAGTTAGTCTACTTCACATTAAAGAACATCTTGAATCCTACTCAAAAAGAAAACTTGAATCTTTATTCCATACTCTCATAAATGCATATCAATCAAACTATTCTGAAAAGGACCTGTTAATAGAAGACTATTCATCTTTGAGAGAAGAAAATATGAACCTAGAACAACAAAACTGTCTTCTGCAAAATGACGTAAAAGAATTGAATAAAGAACTTAACTCCATAACTGTAAAAAATGAATATCTCTAGAAGAAACTTCACATGACGAAAATGGAAGCAGAGCACAACATGAGATAGACCAGATCCTCTATACTTCTCGATAGGATCCAAAAGAGTCAATCTACAACAGGACATGGAATATGCTTTCATGAAGCAAAGAATCCCAACATAAATTGTCTGTGTTCCCACTGTGGACTTACAAGACATAAGAGTTATGCATGCAATAAAAAGAGAACTGCACGTAAAAACAACTTTTCCTTCGTACAAAAAAACACATAAAATACTGAAAGGCAACAACACAAAGCTAGTTCCCACACCTAAAACCCTTCCATTATGGGCTAAAAGAAATTTTATTCATCCCTTCTCTAACAAATAGGGGCGTAACTGGATCTGGGTACCCCAAACTAACCATGTCTAATAATTGCAAGATTCAGCGGGAGGAAAGCCAAGCCACTAGTACCTGGACAGCGCATGTTCCTGGCATATGACTGGAGATAGAAGCAACTTCCTCTCATTGATAGATTTTAAGGGTGGAAATGTAGCTTTTGGGAAAGGAAAAACTGGAGAAATACAACGAATCAGAAAGGTGGGGATCAACCTCAAACAAGCAATTGATAATGTATACTATGTGAATGGATTACAACACAACCTGCTAAGTATATCTCAAATGTGTGACAAAGGAAATAAAGTAATATTTACTACTGATGAATGCAAAGTGGTAAACTCAACCACAAAGGAACTGGATCTCCTTCGAAAAAGTCACAAGAATGTAAGCAAAACAGAGATAATGAGTTCAGAAAATTCACTCACCTACCTCAGTGCCATCACTAAAAACTCTCTTCTATGGCACAAGAGGTTGGGGCATATTAGTTTTTCTACAATTAACAAATTAATAATAGAGGACCTGGTTAGAGGACTACCTGAGAAGAAGCTGAATAGTGAACAAATCTGTGGTACATGCGCTCAAGGAAAACAAATAAAATCCTCTTTCAAACCAAAGGGAGTAGTTAGCAAAACAAAACCTCTGGAACTGCTCCACAGGGATTTATGTGGACCAATATGCATGCTAAGTAGAGGAGGCAAAAGGTACATATTTGTAATTGTATATGACTACTCTAGATTTACATGGACCATATTCCTAGCAACAAAAGATGAGGCATACGATATGTTTGAAATATTTGTGAAACTGGTTCAAAAGAAATTCAACAGTGAAGTCATCAGCATCAAATCAGATCATGGTTTAGAGTTTGAAAATTCAAAATTCCTAAACTTCTGCATTATCAATGGGGTTGATCACAATTTCTCAGCACCAAGAACTCCACAACAAAATGGTGTAGTGGAACAAAAGAATAGAACATTAGAAGACATTGCTAGAACTATGTGGATATCAAGCAATCTACCAAAATCCTACTGGGTTGAGGCTATTAATACCTCATGTTATCTTATTAACAGATGCATGATAAGGTCAATTCTGAATAAAACTCTTTACAAACTGTTGAAAGGAAGAAACCTGAATCTCGCACACCTTCGACCTTTTGGATGTACCTGCTATGTGCATAACAATGGGAAGGACATATTGGGTAAATTTGACGCCAAAAGTGATGAAGGAGTGTTTCTTTGATATTCAACACAAAGTAAGGCATATAAAATAGTTAACAAGAGAACAAATCGAGTAGAAGAAAGTATGCATGTCATCTTTGATAAAGGACAAAACCAAACTCATAAAGGCATGGTAGACCATCTCGAGGATCTGGGTATGAATCCACCAAAGTTACTCGAGCAAATTCAATCAGACGAGGATGGAATTGAGGAACATCAGGACACACTAAGTCCATCTACTCATGAAAATGATGACACAGTAGGAGACAGAGTCGCTGAAGAACCAGGTCAATCAACAACGGACGTCACATAGGGTGCTCAACCAAGTAGTTGGAAACATCAAAGCTCTCATCCCATACAAAACATCCTCATTCCTTTGGACTCACGAATTCACACTCGATCAAAACTTAGGAATACATGTGCCTTCTCCGCATATGTGTCCTTAGTTGAACCAAAAAATATTAAGGAAGCACTAGCAGACCCAGAATGGATTATCGCCATATAGGAGAAACTAATTCAATTTGAACGAAGTAAGGTTTGGAACCGTGTCCCAAGACCCAATGGTCGATCTGTGATATGTACTAGATGGGTATTCCGGAATAGGCTAGATAATCAAGGACAAGTTACACAAAATAAGGCTAGACTAGTTGTACAAGGATACAATCAAGAAGAAGGGATCGATTATGATGAAACTTTCGCACCCGTAGCAAGAATGGAAGGAATAAGGATGTTAATTGCTTTTGCAGCTCACATGGAGTTCAAACTATATCAGATGGATGTAAAAAGTGCCTTTCTAAATAGATTTATTCAAGAGGAAGTATATGTGAAGCAACCCCCTGTCTTTGAGAACTCGAATCACCATGAGTTCGTCTATAAACTAGACAAAACATTATATGAGATGAAACAAGCTCCACGAGCCTGGTAAGATCGCTTATCCACGTTCGTTCTCACACATGGATACTCACACGGAAAAATAGACAACATAATATTTCTTTGAAAGCAAGGTAAAGATCTACTCATCATTCAAATTTATGTCGATGACATCATATTTAAGGGAACTGATGCCTCACTTGGAGATGAGTTTGCAAAGTTAATGAGCATTGAGTTTGAGATGAGTATGATGGGTGAACTAACTTTCTTCCTAGGTCTCCAAATCAAGTAGTCTTCATTGTGTACATCAAGGAATTGCTAAAGAAGTTTGAGATGCATGAAGCTAAGGCAATTAATACCCCTATCGTTACTACAACTAAGCTTGACAAGGATGAAACTGGTTCTCATGTAAACGATACAAAATATAGAGGGATGATTGGATCTCTTCTGTATCTAACTGCCAGCAGACCCGATATTATGTTTAGTGTTGGGCTATATGCCAGATTTCAGTCATGTCCCAAAGAATCCCATCTAAAGGCTGTCAAAAGAATACTTCGATATCTCAAAGGAACTGTGGACCTAGTGTTGTGGTATCCCTCAGGTGCTTCCTTTGATCTAGTAGGTTTAGCTGATGCCGACTATGTTGGCTACCTGGTTGATAGAAAAAGCATATCTGGCACACTTTTGAGGATCTTCTCTTGTTTCATGGGCAACCAAAAAGCAAAACTCAGTCGCACTTTCAATGGCTGAGGTTGAATACGTTGCAGCTGCTTCATGTTGCACCTAATTACTATGGATCAAACAACAACTAGATGATTTTGGAATCAAAGTAGGTTGCCTGCCCATCATGTGTGATAAAACAAGTGTTGTCAACATAGCAAAGAAATTGGTTCAGCATAAACTCACCAAACATATAGACATACAACATCACTTCCTTAGGGACAATGTTGAAAAAGGCCTCATAGTGATGACATTATTCAAAACTAAGGACCAGATTGCTGACATTTTCACTAAGGCACTTGAAAGGGAACCTTTTCAGAAGAACCGACTTACTCTAGGGCTAATATTTCAGGACTAATATTTATATCTTCCCCACTCCTTTCAATCAGATCATAATTAGTGTGCGAAATAAATTAAGTATCTGCCCTCCCTTAACTCGTCTTCATACCTTGTTTCAGGTATACTTTTCAGCAGACGCAACATGTTGATCAGGTCTAATGATATTACCCTTAGTTTCTTATATCTTTGGTGAAGGATCACTCACATGGTCTGAACCAGGTTCACAGGACATCAGGTATGCACTCCACCCCATTATGTCTCCATCTATGCATTTCACATGTAAACATGACCCTGTCGTTAGTTTGAAGCATAAGGAACCTGGTTCACCTATATCTTTAATATCCCTCCATCCTGGCAACTTTACATGGGAAATCCACCTTAAAAAGGAAATTTATTTTCTTACTACTTCCCATACGTCACCCTTGAAAAGCCAACCGTCAATCACCCCTTTCATCTATGTCAGGCCATCATCATTACCCTTCCCTTTCCAAGATCTTCACCCACTAAGTCTTCATTACACATTCATCATCCCTACACTAATTACAGAAAACAAGACACAAAATACCTCCAAGAATTTTTTGAACACTCCGATGGCTAACCCTCTTGTTGCATACTCCGACGACGAAAGCTCGTCTGCCTCTACAGCGCTCTCATCAGCCCCAACATCCCCCAATGTAAATTCGTAGGGGGGATAAAACCACTCCACATACACATCCCTCAGCTCTCTACCCAAAGATCCATCACCCACTCGTCCACCATCTCCTTTAATGGCTTTTACATCCGGCGACCCGTTCACACCTTCTCCATCGCCTCCTTCTTTAAAAATTCCAAACCCTAACCCCATTCTTTCCCTACATCTGCCCCCAATCGAAACTCCCATTCCCACCACCACCACCACTATTCCCTCTCCATCACCCACTCACCCTCAAGTACAGGATATTAATGATGTTCCCCTCAGTGTTTTGCATCCTCAAAAACCCCGTCGTCCATGCAAACACGTCACTATGAAGCAGACCTCGCTACGCGTACCCTTCACTCGCAGTGCCAGCCAGTCCCAACTGAAAGAGGCCATGGAATCAAGCACTAAACGTCGCCATGTTGGTAAGTCTCCTATTCCACCGACCTCATCTCCAGTAATGCTTGATTCTGATTCAGAGGAAATCTCCACATCTATAGCATCCGCCTCTAACCCCATCTCCCAAAAACTCAGTAAAAATATGTTGAAATATCTAGAAATTGGTAAGGAGAAGTATTTTTGTACCAAGCATGTGATTAGGGGTAGGACTTTTCATACTGAGATCCTATCAATAGATGCAGTAAAGGGAGTGTTGGAGTTATTGAAATTTCAAGGGTAGGGGGATTTGTTTCTTGATACTAAACTATTGGTATTTGAAAAGGGAGTGGTCGAATTTTCTACAAATCTCACTATTTTGGAAGGGAATGTTATAACCTCTACTGTTAATGGGGTGGAATTGGTTTTCGACCATATTAGGCTTGGGGAAATACTTAAGATCCCTACTAATGGGCTTGCTGAGTATGTTTGGCTGACTGATGAGAACTATCTTCTTACCTCTAAGTTCTCCCAAGTAGGGTCTCCACTAGGGCTAGGAAGGTATTAAATGGTGAAATGGCTCCTTTTCATAATCTGTTGTTTGAAATTGTTCATAGGAAATTATACCTAGGGGACATAGACGACATGATGCTTGTTTTCATGATCTGTGAATTACACATGATTTGGAGAACATGGAGCCCATAGATTGGCCATCCCTAATGATTAAACATATGGCTAGAATAGTTTATCCTCAACCAAGTTCACATCAACTTGCATATGGGAACCTCCTTTCTATAGTGTTTAAGGACTTTTCTGTGCTATTGGTTGAAGGAAGAAGTGTGACTCGAGCATACATAGTTACCAAATGAAGAAACCTTACCCAGTATTCAAGAACCCATTTTTTGAATAACACACACAAGATACTTACGTTAGTAATAGTAACACCAAGATATCATGGAAACCTTCCTAACTCAAGAAAGGGAAAAACCACACAAAGTTTTATATTAATTCAACAATTAAAACTCAGTAAATCGATGAACCTAACTTTAAATGTCTACCCTTTCGATTAACTATAATCATTAATAAACTAAAATAGCTTACTCAATCTTGACAATTGCTTATTCATATGCTATTATGAGTTCAAGGCAGGCCACTATGGTGAAATTGGTAGACACACTACTCTTAGGAAGCAGTGCTAATGCATCTCGGCTCGAGTTCGAGTGGTAGCATACCATCTTCTAAAATGGATAAAAAGATGTTATAATAAATTCAATTCCCGATTTCCATTTAGAATTATGTAATTAAGGGACTCTACTTTTTTAAAGATTTTTTATGATATTTTCAACCTTAGAGCATACAATAACTCACATTTCATATTCGATCGTTTCAATTGTAATTGTTAAAGAGTCCCACATCGGAAGAGGAATGGGAAATTTGACTCCTTATATGGAATTTGACAAACCTTCCCTCATGAGCTAGCTTTTGGGGTTGAGGTAGACTTAGGTGTCATATGCTTATATGTTATTAGAGTCAGACTCATCTCAGTTTGTTCTTCACCGATGTTGGGTCCCCATTTATAACGGTTCATGCTCTAGCTGAGCTCTGGGCGTAAGGGGGGATGTTAAGAAATCCCACATCGGAAGAGCGATGAGAAATTGGACTCTCTATATGGACTTGGACAAACCACCGCTCATGAGTTAGGGTTGAGTGGTATCCAAGTGCCATATCTTTATGGTAATTACCATTCAATTGATAACCCTTTTAGTCGATGAAATCGTAAAACTATATGATTCATCAGAAAAAGGCAATAGTTGCTCTTTTCTATAAAACAAGATTATGTTACTCGTTGGATTTCTTCGGGACATTTCCAACTAAGCGATTTATATGAATCATTAATTTTGCTTTCATGGAGTTTCTCCCTAATTCGTATAATTCTGTATTTTGAAAAAATTATTATAATTTTAAGTAAAATAACTGGACCAAGTGTTATTTTGATCCAAGGCTACAAGATTCAAAAAAGTTATTTACTTTCTTAAACTCTAAGTCAAGTCAAAATCAGACAAACAAATTAAAACAACAGGAATAGTTAAAGGTTTTATACAGTTCATGAACAATTGTTCTTCTACCACCTTCTGATATACTGTTCTACCAACCAAGCAGCTTATTCCTCTCACATGTACCCAAAATATATCGTAACATTTCACATCCAAAATATTAATATGCATTCAACAAAAAAAAAACTTCAAAATCTTGGCACATCATCAGTAAAACAATGATGAATAACATCTCCCTTACATAGTATATATTGGGGAAGTTGATGTTTGACGAGTAAAGGAGATCATAACAAGTTGCCAAAAAATAGAAATAAACAGGCCCAACTAAATTCTCACTTGGGGGGATTAAAGGACTCTCCCACTTTCCGCCACAACTTGAATCATCTCAGACTCATACCATATTGTATCATTAATTAATCAACCTAGTAATAGAAGAAAATACACAACCACCAATTGAATTTTTTAAATTATACTATGGAGTACGTAGCTACATTGCTTATTTCTTAAAAATAAATTAAGAGTACCCTCTCTAAGAACTCGAGGTTCACACTGTGATATTTGGAAAGGGAAACATAGCCCTCCAGGGATGCTTTACACATAGCTGTGTGAACAAGCAGCAAAAAGGCTTTAACAAAAATGACTACATAAAATCATGGTTAATCCAAAAATAATTCCACTTGACTGTTGACCAATTGCTTCTGATTAGTTGAGGACGTTTTGGGGAAGTGACTAATATCCTCTGCAGCTCTTGAATCAATTAAAAAAGTAAAATCTATAAATGAGAACTGATCAAATACAATTGCAGAATAAAAGTTTTACTCGATCATAGCCACCTAATCTGATCACAGATCTCCATAACCTAGCACAAAGAACATGACAAGATCTAATATATACCAGGAACAAGAAGAAAATAAAAGGGCTCAATGATAAAACCATGATACTTACTTTAGGTAATTAAGCTGATGACCATAAAACCTAGGCTGTTTAAATTCCATCGCCTTCTCCCGGTAAAAGGTGCCTAGTTGTCCTATAAATGCAGCTTGATCCTCAGGGGAGCCTTTATCATCTTGATTCTCAGATGCTTCCCCACTATGTTGTCCTACATTTGCAGTTGAAGGATTGATCAGAAACATTGGACTAGTTGGTTCTGGCATTTATCCAATAGAAAAATCAGTAACTTCAATTTTCACTTTCGGAAACTCGTCCGACCTAGCATCACCATCATTGGTAACCATTGTAGCATTTGTCTTTATCTAAGGGTCCTCTTGTGTAGCGACCATCAAATCATTACCATTCTGATTGACCTCATAGATCATTTTCTCACTCTGATCAACTTCATTCACTTCTCCTTCATCAATCTTTGTACTTCGTCATCAGTCATCTTCAAATAGCCACTTACCATATCATCTGTTCCAGCATCAATAGGAGGTGTTTTGTTCTCCATCACTACATTGTTGTGTGCCTCTGGCTGACTCTTAGAGTTGAGCTGGTCCTCTAGCTCACTTCTAGCATTCTTCAAGTCCTCTCCCTTTGAATCACTTTGATCATGTGTCTTGTCCTCAGCATTGCTTTTGCTAGTCTTAACACCATTTTTGTACTTCACCGATGACTCATTGGACACAAGGACATCACTAGCAGGGACATTCTCTTCAGCATCCAACATCTCTATATCACCCTTATCCATTCTGACAACTAGTCACAGGCAACATTCATATGTATCAAATTTTCGGCATTCTAATACTCATCTCCTCAAGAAAAAGCACCCAAAAGTAAAAGGAAAGGGGAGAAATAACTTCCAAAAAACTGATATGCATCACTCATTCCACTAGTTATATGATCCCCTACAAATAACTTCCAAAAAAAATGTTCACTTTTTTCACTCCAAATCAATCACAAAAACAACTCTAATTTATATTCACAACCAAACAGAACTCCAATGTTCAATTGAAACTTGGAGTTGTGTTGGGTTGTGAATATAAATTGGAGTTGTTTTTGAGTTTTTGCGAGTGATTTGGAGTGAAACAAGTACCTTTCTTTTCAAATTCTCTCAATTTTCATGGTCAAACTCCCTCATATATAAAATCTATTAGCAAAAGCATGCATTCCTCCACACAAATACACACAATAAACCCTAACCCTAGTTTCATCAAAACAGAATTGAGGATACAAAAACAAACAGAAAAAAAATAATCTTGTTTTTCATCCCCGTTTGTTAACTCTAAACATAATGAAAACTAAAAAAACATCCTCCCGCCGATCAATTCACTGGAAAAAAACTTCAAAACTTCATCCATATCTCAAATGTGTTTAGTTTTTTCATTTTTTCAAAAATAGAGCAACGTTCAACAGATAAACAAGTAATGCCGATGAGTAAAAAAAACTTATTGGAATCCATCAAATTCAGCAACAGGTAGGAATCTGCAATCGAAATCGGAGGTTGATGAAGCAAAGTAGCTTAACAAAGAAGGAAACAATCGTGAGCTTAACCCTCCAATGGTGGATTTTGCTTCTTCAAATATTTTTGGCACGAAGTAACTGAGGAGTGTGAGTAGGATATGAGTTAATTTGTTTGTCTTTATGTGAAACTTTCTGAGAAAATAACTAAAATGACACTTAATTTAAGAGTAATAATGTTTTATTTTGGTCTTATATTTTAAGAATAGTTTCAATTATATATAATAAATTAGTAATTATTTTACAATAAATATATTCATAAAATTAAAAAATCATTGAAACTATACATTGACTATATATATAATATATTTTGTTAAAAGTCATATAAAGTATATAATAAGTACTAACTATTTAATATAGCATATTTATACATGACGATATACTCCAAAAATTAAATATAGCATAATTATATATGAAGTATACATTGACTATACATGAAGTATACCTTGACTATTCAATCTCGATCAACTCAAAATCACCTCTAAATAGTACAAAAATTTAGATATGAATTTCTCTCGATGTTTTGAGTCTTTTGATATATAATTCACTTGAAACGATTCACGTTTGCTGAACATCACATAAAAAAAGAAAAAACAACAAAGAAGAAGAAGAAGAAAGCGATATAAAAAGAAAAAAGAAAGACAATGTCACGCCCCGAGGCTACCTCCTAGACATAAACACGAGGCCTATGACCACGAGTGACCCCAAGCTAACCCTGAGCTGGCATATCATAAGCATACAGAAAGGTTAGTGAATAAAATATACTATGTAGAAGCTTAAAACCATAATTAACTGAAAGTGAGGAAGACCCATAATTAATCTGAATATATAAATTACTATGAGTTTAATAACAACAGGAAGAGCAAACTCAAAACTAAATTTGAATCTAGTACTATGTTAGAAAAAGCCTCTAACTTACTAGAGTTGTTGGGACATGCCCCTAGCTAACTCTAGCAAAACTGAAAACTGAATAAAAAAGACTAAAGTGTAAAGCATGTCTATTGTCCTCGAAGTATGAGGACTCACCACTAAAGATGTTGAACTGGAGATTGGGAATCGATCTATGCATGAGTACCTGAACCTATATCATGAAAGGACGTAGCACAGAGTATGTGTTAGTACTTGGAATGTACTGAGCATGCAGGATATATAGTATAGCTGAATAAAATACATAACTGAACAAAGCATATTGAGCAATAACGTAATCTGAATTGAATGTAAATACTGGAATATACTGAAGGTTGAACTAAATGCAATGACCAAGTACTAATTATGACATGACATACTAAGACTGGATGCTGAAATATAACTGAAAACCTGGTCGAATGCACTGGAGTCTGACTGTGGGAGCTAGTATTAACCGACATAAAACCACGTGAGCTAAACGTGGATTCCAATGTATACACCCAATCAAGAGGACCCAATATACCTTGCCAGGGGTATAAAGGCATGACTATTCGATGTATACACTCCGTCGAGAGGACCCAATATACCTTTCCAGGGGTATAAAGGCATGACTAGAGTGATCACTAAATCTGATGCCCAACATAGAGGACTTATAACCCTACGCACATAGTTCTGGGATTATGACGGTTCGTTGAACCTTAGTTCAACTCGGTCTAAGCCTACTCCCAAATGGAATGTGTATAAACAATATAACTGACATACTGGATAGCTCAATGTTTTGACATGCAAAATCTGAGAATGTAACATTTAAATCCTGACAATGAAACATTCGTAACTGGAGCATGTATATCTGTTTAACTGATCTTGCATGTGCAATTCATGAACTAAGAGAATCTACACAACTAGGGTTCTGAATTCCATGCAAGAACTAAGCAACGATTTCACGAAAACATGATAATCTGATTAGGAATACTATAACAAGTAATTCAAGACAATTCTGCAAGGTTGTAGAAACCCTAGGTCTAAACATGATATAGAGAATCAAAAATCTTACTGAATTCTAGGGACCTAGTGGATGAAAGGAACCCACTAGTGAAATCCTACATACCTGGTGACGAAATCTATGGAGAAATCCTTCGATTTTGAGGGTATAACATTGAAGAACACTGCTGCTTGTTCTTGGCAGTTTTGGTCGACTTTTCCTCTTCTTTTTGCTCCAAGTTTGGATGATTTTAGGTGAATGAGGGTTCTAGGTAAGTTTGACTAAGTTATTAGGCTTAGACTGGGTATAATGACGTAGTTTAGGCATAAAATGACAAAGTATAAGTGCCCAACGCATGGGAAAAAGACCTAAATGACCCTAACTTAAAAGCTGCCGAAGGCCACCCACGGAGGGACCTACTAGCCGTAGGACGACCTATCAACCGTAGGTGGGGTCGTCGGTCAAATATCCCCGACAGGGCTTCACTAAAACGAACATAACTTTTTACTCGGAGATGGGATTGTAGTAAACTCGGTGACGTTAGAAAGAGGATTCAATTATCTATCATTTGGTAGGTCATGGGCGACCTTATTTCTTTTTTTGCTACGGGTTATGACCATTTGAAGTTTACCCAACAACAATTTCCCTCTAACGGGCTACTGACCTTCACCTACGGTCTAACCACGAACCGTACTGTCGATCGTGGGTGGGATCAGAGACCATAAATATTTGATGCTCAATGACGGACTCCACCTACGGACCGTCGGTGGCTTCTATAGTTCTTGCACCAGGTCTTGAAAGCTGTAATTTTTTTCTAGTTTCTCAAATTCGAGGTGGTACAGACGATGAGGAAGAAAAAGAAGGAAGAGGAGTAGAGATGGCAATAGGCGGTGCAGGGAGGGGGCGGGGTGGATTGAGGTTAACCCGCAAATTTTTTAATTCACTCCGCCCTGCCCCGCATAACAAATTTTTTCATTTTCAATTCGCTCCATCCCGTCTCGCATAGACCCGCCTCACATGAATCCCTCCCGCATAATTTTTTTAATATTTTCTTTTTTCTAGTTAAGTTTGATACTAAAAATAAAATTTATAAAAATAAATTCATTTGTTTCATTAAGTTTTATTAATTTAATAGGATAGTGACTTAAAATTATATTTTTAGAGGTCAATTGTGAAATGTAAGAAATTGTATTATTTTTTAGGGAGAATGCATAAGTGCCCCCTAAACTATGGCCAAAATCTCAAAGACACACCTAAACTTAACTAGAGTCCTATTACATCCCTAAACTAATTTAAAATGGAATAAGTACACCACAAACGCTGACATGTCATAGAGAGTGTGCACACTCTCTTGAAGGCAAGTGATAAGTGCACAAAATTGGACACATGACATTTTTTGATTGATAACTTTATAATTAGTTAGTACCCATATTTATTGATAATAAAACTTATATATATATATATAATTATTTTTATTTCTTTCTTTGTAAAATATTTATTTTAATTTCTTTTCACTTTAATTTTTTAAATTAATATATTATCTTTTCATTTTAATTATTTTTAATAATTCTTTTGTCTTTATGTGAGGCTTTTTGAGAAAACGACTAAAATGGTACTTAATTTACTAGTAATGTTTTATTTTGGTCTTTCAATATTTCTTAGGAATAGTTTTAATTATATATAATAAATTAATAATTAATTTTTAACCAAAATAGTCATATAATCAAAGTTATATAGTTTGTTAAAAGTCATATAAAGTAGGGGAACTTTCGAAAATAGTCACTATAATGAACTTAATTATGCTCCATTGTTATAGTTTGCATATTTATGGGTTGTAGTTACAGTTTAAGCTGCCTCATTTATATAATTCGTGGAGTTTTTGCTACCAGATATACTAAAATAGAAAAAAAGGCGAGTAAGAACGTTAAGGAAGCGAGCGAGGTTTGTCTATATATCCCAAATACATATGAATCATACTAGATACATGTATTTGGTGTGATTCACATGTAATCGGGATACCGATATGTGAGTGAGATGGAGAATGGCGAGCAATATGTGAGGGAGGTGAGCAAGGTTTGTCTATGTATAATGGATACATGTTAATCTACTTGGATACATTATATCTAGAACAAATTACACCTAAATTTGATCTCATGTATCACGATATACATGTTTTATGGAAGTATCTTGTCGCACCAAAATTTAATAAGATTCATAATATTGCAAACTAACATGCATCTAAGTATTAACTTCAAAACTAGTAGAATTTTTGTAAGTTATCCAATAAAAATGTGTTAAATTTAACTGTGGACCCCACGTGGCTAACAAAATTGATCATTGTTATCTTCTTTATTAATTCCAATGAAAGAACTTCATGAAATATAACATCATTGTCTCTACTTTCTCTAATAAAATTTAATATTTTCTCTTGTTTAAAACATAAATCGGTGGAATAATATTTTGGAAAAGAGAACATAGTAAATTTTGTTGGAGAAAGTAGAGAAAAATAGTGTTAGATTTTATGGTGCTCTTTCTTCTGAGCTAACAAAGACGACAACAATGGTGAACTTTGTTAGCCACAAAAGGTTCATAGTTAAATTTAACTTTTTTTTTTTTTATAAATCTGTTAGGTTTAGGGTAAATGACCAAAATGAACACCTTTTTTTATACATTAAGGATCATTTCAATTGAGTGAAATATATTAAGGACCACAATGAACATCTTTTGTTACACATTAAGAACAATTTCAATCAAGTAAAATGTATTAAGCACCAAAGATTAAACATTACCCGTACATTAAAGACCATTTTGATAATTTTCTCAATTCCTCTGTCCCAATTTATGTGATATTTTTTACATTTTTATATTTAAATGTAAGTGTGTGTGTGTGTGTATATATATATATATATATATATATATATATATATATTACTTTTTAGGTAGTTTTTATATATGTAAATTTAAATTTTCATGTCTAAATTCAAAATCGCATTAATTGCATAAATTAATTAGGTGAATGAAGAAAATATTCTTGAAATTGTCCATCATTTATTCAATAATAGAAGATTAGACCTTTATTTTATTTTTGTATTTATCATTCTAGATTCTATACAGTATATACTATGTTCTGGTTCTAATGTTTATTTTTCTTTTTGTGGATAACTAGATGAAGATGTATTGTCAACTTCAATTGTTGAAAAGTCAAATTTTGTCCAATTATGACACAATTTTTTGTATTAATTGGACCACCAACATGAACTATTTGTCTAGTTTTGAGTTTTGTCTCTTTCATTATAAAGCCCAATATGAAATTTTACAATTTTATTTTGCAAATGAATATAAATAGTGTGAAATATATTATTTACTCATTTATTTTAATTTTTTTGTTCTATTTTGACTTAATACAGAGTTTAAGAAAATAAAAAATGTTCTTAAATCTTGTAAACATGTGGAAAAATCGAATTTTGAGAAAAGGTTCATTTATGTCATCCATTAAAAGTTTGGCTCATTTATGTCATTTGTTTTTGAGAAAACGCTCATCCATGCAATTATTTGTTAACTGAAATGACAATAGATGAGCCAAACTCATAACGATAACATAGAATGAGTCTTTTCTCAAAGTATGATGACATTTTAAATTCCCTTTCCTTTTAAAAATGATTTGATTTAATGACGTGACCGAATGATAATTGACCACGTGTAGAAATGATTTTGCAAAATCGGAACCATTATTCGTTAACAAATAATGACATGTATGATCCTTTTCTCAAACAGAAATGACATAGATGAGCCAAAATTTTAACAGATGGTATAGATAACCCTTTTATCAAAGTTTGATCACATAATTGACTCTTTTCCTTATTTGATATTCCTGTTGTGCTATTTACTTGTCCATTTTTTACTTGACACACCTATTAAGAAAATAGCTATTGACATAATGAATTAACCATTTTACCCCTATTAATTGATAGAATTTCAAATTAATTTACTCATTAAAAGAGGTTCTACTTTTTTTCAAAAACATTAACTCTCTAAATAAATTGATGATATAATAGGTAAAAAAAATATTGTTTTTATTCGTCAAAAATGACATTCAAAAAGTCAAAATTGGACAAATAAAAAGGGACAGGGAGAGTAATAAAAAATAATTATCACATTAATTGCGTAAATTAATTATGTGAATGGTGGAATCAAACAAACTTTGAAATTGACAACCACTCACTAATAGAAAGCTAGACCTTCCTTTGAAAACATTTATCATTCTAGATTTAGTTTGGTATACTATATGATTTTAATATTTGCGTTTTCATCTTTTAGTTTATACCCAAATAAAGTATGTACTGTCAACTTCAATAGTTAAAAATTAAATTTTGTTCTATTATAGCACAATTTATAGTATTAATAATTGGACGGCCTCCTAAGTTTGGCAAGATGTTCACTTAGACACCTTAACTTGACGATGTTCATTTTAGACACCTCATATAGGGTTTTGTTGTGTCATTTTGATACTTTTTTAATATCAACAAAAATATATAATTATGTGTTACACTCGCGAATGACGTGTAAAGTGACAAATTAAATGATGACATTTGTCATTTGTGTCAAAAGTAATTTTTAAATAATTAATTTTGAGTAAAACTAAAAACTAACCAATAAATTAATGACACATGATATTTTTGCCCGAATAATTACAAAATAAAATAAAATCATATATATGTATATATATATATATATATATATATATATAAGAAAATTTTAGGCCTGCCTACGTGGCGTCACCACAAACAAGGATTCCCTTTTAATTTATTTTTTTCCAAAACTAATCTTCCCCTTTCATGAAAAGTTGTGACTTTTATCGAAGGTTGTGACTATTACGAAATGTTGTGACTTTTATAAAGAGTTGCAACTTTTATGAAAAGTTGTTACTTTTATGAAAGGTTGTGACCTTTCCGAAGGATTGTAACTTTTCCAAAGAGTTGTGACATTTCCAATAAGGCACAATAAGTGTTTGTTCACACTACCCTTTGTTGTCTATATATTGAGGGATTTCCTCATATTTTAAAACAATAAAAATTCTAAATTTCTTCTTCATCTACACAATTAAATATTCGTGTACTTCGCTCATCTTAAGTGGCTCACTGACACCATTGTTTTTGTATCAATACATTGGTGAATAGAATCGTTCCATCCTGAGAGGATCTATTCCTTTAAACCTGGGTACTAGAGGGGAATAATTTCCTTAAGAGGACATTGTGTATTCAATGGACTCAAGTTTTTCCTTTCTGTTTCATTTTATTGCTACAGATCCTCGTATGTTTTTTTACAATCACTAATTTATCCTTATGATATTAATTGTTACGTTTTAGTACATGTTTTAAGCTTTGTTGTTTATGTTTCTGCAAAGTTGTTGTTATAAGTATTTGTTAGTACAGATTAAATAACACACGTTAATTGAGTATTCACACAAGTTTTCTCTACTGAAATTGTTGAATGTATGATAAAAAATATTCCTTAAAGATCTATATTATCATCTCTTGAAGACAAATTTCAAATTTGGTTTGCCATTGTAAGACATAAAAACCTTAAAAACTTTTTCACACCTTGATCTGCAAAGTGAACTAGGAATAGACGACAAGAATTAATAAACTTTTGAAATGGGTTCAAGGATGTGCCGGATGACCTATAGAGGAATATGACTAGATTGGAGCCTCTATTAATGCCAAAAACAATATAGACAAATTCCCAGGTCTACTCCAAGTTGTAAATACTTTTCTTTAAGTAATAAATGTGTTTCTCTACACTGCGATTGGAATAGAAGTGTAGTTTCACATTGAACTCCATCACTCTGGTATGTCAATTTAAAAAAAACACCCAAACAAACTGAATAGTTTTGTGTAATATTTTTCCCTTCCAAGTATATATATGATAAGTTGAATTGTTGTCCAATGTGATACATTATCCCTTTAATTTTCCATTTTAATAATTATTTATGATACATTTAAATGGGGAAGTTTGAAATGATATATGTAATGCAAAATGTAGCACTCTGGTATGTTGATTTTAAAAAAACACCCAAACAAACTAAATAGTTCTGTGTAATATTTTTCTCTTTCAAGTATATATATAATAAGTTGAATTGTTGTCCAATATGATACATTCTCCCTTTAATTTTTTATTTTAATAATTATTTATGATACATTTAAATGGGGTTTTAAAAGATATATGTAATGCAAAATGTAGGGAAGAAATTTCTACACATTAGAATTAGAATATTTTTTCACTTTTTAGAGCCCTTTAAACTTCATAACTATTATTTATTTATTAGAAAATTTAATAACTAAGGCTGATATTCATTTGATTCCCCAAAAATATCAAATAGTAAAACTTCCTGGAAACAAAAGGATAAATTATAAAATCAAATTAAAGATGATTGATTGAAGGATAAATGAGATGATGTTATAATTATCATTTTCCCTTACATTATTAATGTTCGTTACTATGTAATCTTATATGTAAGATAATATAGTGTTTTAGTTTTAATAAATGATAGGTTTTAAGTATTATTTTATAAATTCCATGATATTAAATTCCCGTGTGAGGTGCAAATAATTTTACTAGTTAAACCAATAAAGAAAAGCCCATCGTCTTCTCCAAATACAAACCCCAACACACGTTTGTCTTCTCCAAATACTCCTAACCTTTTGTAGAAACATCAGCACACTGCGCACCATTTCTTTTACAAAAAAAAAGAGAATCACAACTTACTTTCTTCCTTCTTTGTATTAGCTAGATAGTGAATGGAAGCATTTCATGAATGGGTTTATTCTTAAATTTTAAAAATATTTTTCGTCATTTAGCTGAAAATTTCATTCACAATGGATGAAATTTAACTTCAGTAAAATGGTGGTTGAAAATGGAGAAGAAGAAGAAGAAAATAATTAAAAATTAATCAAAGAACCATTTCACGCGCCTCTCAAGGTGTGATATACACTCATGCCACATAAGAAAAAAGTGTCAAAATGACATAGCAAGACACTGCATGATGTGTCTAAAATGAACATCATCAAGTTAAAGTGTATAAATGAAATTTCGTGCCAACTTTAGGAGGTGATCGATGGGTTACATGAACATCAACATAAATGATTTGATTGATTTTGTCTCTCTTATTTGCAAGCCCAAGAATGTAATTGTGCAACTTTATTTTGCAAATGAATGTATATAGTGTGACGTATATTATGTATGGATGTTCGGTCAGTTCGATTCGATTTTGAAGTTTATCTTTTATTGTGATGAAACGGTAAGTACTACTTCATTCTTAACGAGAGGTCACGTATTCGAATATTCTGAATACAAAGTCGCCTTTGGTAGGAAGCGTTTTACCCCAATGTGAGACCTCCCGATGTAATGAATTAGGTATCCATTTGTGCAAAATTTCCTATAAAGGAGTAAGGTACACATTTCTACCTGCGGAGCGATATTCTCCCACTATTATCCTATCTGTGTTCTGAACTACTTTGTATTGAGTGATTGTGTTAGTTCGTATCTAGAACGTGTCATTTGTTAGATGTTTCCATCAATATCAAAGGCAACTCAGGATTCGGTCTTGTTTACGATCTAGTTATTGTGAGAGTAGCAATATTGACTATTGGCCTTGTATAGATTGCAGGTTTTGTTGTTAGACTTATACCTCAGATCAGAAATTCAGTTATAGGTGATGCAGCTCCTTATCATGTGATCCAAGATACAACTTTGTTACTTGGATATGAGACTCTCTAACTTGTTTAAATGAGTCGAAGCAATAACAAGAATATTTCTAGTAGAACATCTTTCAGAATCCCTAGAGAAATGGTTCACTAATAGACCGAGTTATGAGTCCTTCCACTCCATCATTCACATCCAGATCATGAATGTATAAAACAAACACTCAAACATGACCTCAGCTTAGCAAATACTATGTAATAATCCAACTTTGTTCTCATTTTGTGTCTAGATGATCATTTTGTAAGTTGAAGTATTCAACTGACACAGTGAAGACGAGTTGAGGTATCTAGATGTGCATACTCAAAGTACTTACTTGCCAACAAGGTCAAGTTTGAGTGTGTTCACTTAAATTGTCAACCCTTTTGTCTGCTTGAAGAAATTGATATTTACAGTTCATCAATGATCCATTGTATCAGACCATCAAGAAAGAGATATATGTTTCAGTATCAAGACAACATAATACTCCAATCTATGTTCATCACATATCCCTCTAAGTTTCTACTGGGGAGGCTGAAGCCGAAATACCTCCTTTGCTATCTGGGCCATTCAAAGTTTTTGACCCACAATATCATCAACAACAACTAAATAGCTATGGCCAAGCATTCACAATATTGGCCAACTTCTAATACTCCTACTTTTTTAACTTAGAGATTTTGCTGCGCAAAGGCACATGAACATGAAGACACCCATGAAGCGTGACAACAGTGTTGGTCTAAAATTGATCAATTATAGCAGGTAAGGTGACCACCTGGTAAAAAAAATTATGTCAGCCAACTTACAAATGGAGAACCTATTGTTGTGATAGACTTCTTAAAGTGTTGTGATCAACGAATAGAAAACAATGATATAGTTTTCAGATCCATTGAAGAAATATCAAGTTTTCTGCATGACAATTTCCCTTTACTAGAGAAAATAACCATTCCAAAAAGATGCAAGTAAGGCAAAGATTGAAGTAATCTATCAAAGTCAAAATCAGTAAAATAAATTAGCAAGGTGTGTACCTTCTTGAAGGCAGTAACACCCCAAAGATTGTCAAGTTGGTTTGGCTGACCAATAATGACCAGGGGACCAACTGGATCAGATTGAACCCGTATCTATGCTTACCAAGAAATAAGGGCATTAGAGCTTTGAGATGGTGTAAAAACTCGAAAACAAATTGAATGCACTTGATGGAAACAAGTAGCACGATTGGTATTATACCTCATCTCGTAAAAATCCAGGCACCAGTGGATAGACCTCAAATGAATCATTATGTTTGCATAAAATCATTACAAATCACATGAGAGAAATGGAGTGCATAATCTAGAGGTTCTTAATTCTTTTATTCTGAGAGGAACTTACTGTTTCACGAACATTGATTTTAACCCAATGAATAGGGGGTCCAACATCAACAACTTAGACATCCAACCTGGCAGATGGAAATCAATTTATCTTTACATCAGAAACGGACGAACCAAAAACAGAGAGAGATAGAGAAATACTATTAAAGTTCCTAGTACTCTTTTTCTTTTGGGAGATAAAAACTGCTGGTTATAAGATAAAAACATTAGAAGAAAGGATCAAGATAAAGTAAGACTTACGGCTTAGATGTTTCAGTTTCTGCAGTTTTCATTGGGTGCTCCACTTCATTTTACCCCTGGTGCCTAAGAGAACCTGAATACAATAAGAAGTTTTGCTGCGGTCACTATTCCTTTTTGATAGAGTATGAGTTAAAGCAAAAACTAAAGTTCTCAGATGACGATCCTGATATAGTTACAGTGTTAACTAACAGCTACTAAAGGCCAAAGTTTTGGAGAGTGTCAGACTTCATATTGGGAAATGGTGAGGACAAAACAACTCAATGATAGAGATATATGAAGAAGTCAAGTTGGCAAAGAATTGATGAATAATCTTACCTCCAGTTTTTAGGCAATTTGCATGCTTCGGCGTATTGTAGGCATTCCTGTCCTGTAAAAGATGAAAAACACCAAAATTACTTGTACATGGCAATAGAAAGGATCAAACTTAAGAAAATCAACTTTGAGAACTTGAACGAAGTCAAAATATGTCGATGATTAAACTACTTAGGTTAATAGGCTTTCCCATGTATCAATTAAAAGGTGTACATCACATATAGTCAAAATACAGCAGATGTGAAGATACATCACATAACAACAAAGTAAACATAGGGTTACCTCATTGTCAACACCCCAAGAAATAGGAGGAGCATCAATAGGAAGTTGAAGCTCTCCATTTTGTGTCCTATGCCTTTCATATGGTAGAAGTAACTAACATACAGAGAAATCATGAGTTAATAGAATGTACAGAAACAAAAAGTAAGAGAAAGATAACTTTTTAGAACAAAAGATCGGTTGTAAGTAAAAGTTTTCAAAGTTGATACTTCACAAAGCACCCACCAATTTTTTTTGATAAGGTTAAACAATTTGTTAATGATTGAGGAAAATCCCGTATACAAGCCATATACTAAGAAATAGAGAACCTATACAAAAATATGGTCCTCTGCAAAAGACATTAAATCATCTATACAAGCAGGGACCTCATAGGTGCACCAAAAAAGAAACTAAAGATTAAAAGGCTAATCCTTACATTTACAAAATCAATTTCTATCCCTTTGAACACTCTCCCCCTCTCTCCTTCCATACAACCCACATGAAAGATAACATCGCAAACCACTTACCCACTAACAAGGTGACATAATTTAGGTCCCAGAAACTCACCTTATACCAAATATTAGCAGCATGGTGGACAGTAATCCAAATATGCTAATAAATATCAAGGGAAGAGAACTTCAGGTTATCACCTTCTCATAGAAGCTGCGGAATATCCAAGAAACAGTAGTGCAAGTCCTGAGAAAGAAGATTATCAGAGCCCCAAAAAAAGCATTTAGAGAAAGTTATATAATAGTAGATAGAAGGCATTGGTATTGTCTTATATATTCAGTTGATTATCATTCCAATAAATTCTTATCTTATTTGAGCATCAAAAGATATCTTGCTCATTACAACCCCATTCTTTATTCTAAGTTACTCATCTAATTGGAGACATCAGACATCGACACTTATTTCACATTGAGCAAATCTAACATACGGAAGCATCCCATCAGTATCTCAAAAGGTTTAGATTCCCTATTCAGAAACATCTGTCCCGGCGTGCTTAACTCCAGAACCAATTGCCACCACTCAGATACGTGTATAATATCCCTTGTCCTCTATAATTGACCAAGACCTAACAGAAAGAAGGATGCAACATTCCTTGGGTATGTTGTTGTTTGTTGTTAATGCGGTGTATGTTTCTTAGCACTTATAGCCTAAGTTGCTCGGACTCGGTGTGGATGTCCGATATGGGTGCGGATCTAGATGTTGGATCCTTCATGATCTAATTTAAAGATTCGGGGATATGGATCCATGTAGGGATATAGGTATAGGGATTCGCCTAAAAATAATTAAAATGTCTAAAAGACGAGTTAGAAAACCTAAATTATGAGATATTATGAGAGAACTTGAGGAGAATCTATGAAGGAGATTAACGGAAAAGAAGTGAAAAAGAAATTTCAATATAAAAGGTATTTCATTTTCTTCAATTTCACCTTAGCTTTTGTATTGATTACAAACATTCATTCTGTCACGCCTCAGATCTGATTAAGACGGACAGGCACCCGATGTCTAAATGGCCCGGGAGAACCAACTTACAACCTGCATTTACCATACATTTAACTATGATAACTATGAAGCTATGACAAGCTTATATGACCTGTAGCGATAAAAGACCGACATAGACAGTCCCAAAACTTATGTACAACACTTGGCCATTGAGGCCACAATTGTTAAGAGACAAGACACAACCAAACTTTATACATTAGTCTACAAAGCCTCTACAAGATAGACAACCTTAGTTTAGGTCGGGACAAGGCCCCACCTTACCCCTAACTACTATACGGTAACAAAGTAGATGCCCAAGACTCGATTAAGCCCCGAATCAACTTGGAGCTCACCAATAGCAGCTGAGTGTCCTGTGCTCCTAC
>JAJOOE010000359.1:0-68921 GCA_036250405.1 Solanum raphanifolium | reverse complement strand
CCCCAAGGACCACCCCAAGGGTCCTTGAGGAGGACCAAGAAACTGCCCAAAAAGCTGTCAAAAAATGGCTTGACCTACGGATGGGCACCCACGAGCCGTGGGTGGACCCACGCCCCGTATGTGGGGGTCGTGGGTCGAGGCTGGACCTCCCCATTTTCTCCAAAAGACTTTGTCCAGTCTACGTGTGTGAAGTGCGGAGCGTGAACCCACCCATGGTCCTTGGGTGGGGTTCGTGAGTGGCACCTGTAAGTTGCACTTTAGTTTTAAGTTAGTGTTAAGGGAGGAGCTTGGGGTTAATTAATTAATTAAGTAGGGTCATTTAATACTAATTAAAACTAACTATATAAACCTAATAGACCGCTAAAACCAACTCAATTAGTTGATTCATTCAAGACCCCAGTACAAACTATTTCCCTCCCAAATATTTCTCTCTAAGATTCCATTGAAGGACAAGTACAAGGTCAAGCTTACGGTTCAAGGAGCAGCCTTTTCCTCCAATTACATGAGGAAATCATCAATTAAGGTATGGTAATCTTGATCCATGGAATGCTTTCTTCCATGGAGACCTTAAACTCTACAATTTCAAATTAGGAAAAGTCTCCAAAGACGTAGGGTTTTGTTCAAATCATGGATTCTTCCCCAAATCATTTTCAATTGTTTAATTGTCTTATAGTATGGTTTAATTACTGTTTTAAGATTTTTTTAATGATAAATTCACCAAGAATCCATGAAGTCCCCCTAACCCTAAATTTATGACTCCAATGTGGGTGAATTGTAGTGAGGTCCATTGTATTGAATTGTTCTTATTGTAATGTGGTTTGTTTGTCATATTATTATCCATGTTGAATGTGGTAACCCTAGATTGATTGGGAGAATGTGATCCTTGATCCAACATGGGTAAGATATGAGATTTATGTCAAATTATGAGTTATATGGATATTCGCTCTTTGAGCATGATTATAACCTAGTTATTGTGTTAAGTTAAAGTTCGTTATCATAAACACATAATGATCATGATGTGAAAGTTCTTCTCTCTATGTTATGGTTCTAAGGTTGAAAGTCCATTCTCACCTAATGAACCTATGAGCTATTATTATGAATTGTGTTGGATAGAAGTTAAGATACACCTTTATGCTTGTAATTCCAATTCTAGACTAAATATGAAATTGTGGGAAGTAATGCTTAGCATCGAGTGGATATTGAAACTGAGTTAGAGGCTCTCCCGTCAATTAAATAGGTTGGGTTTCTAAATGTAATCTCATGAGATTAAAGCTCCCCCGTTGTGTGGTCGGAGGCTTGTGAGAAAAGCTTCCGAGAGTTGAAAGATACACTCACTTCTGCTCCGGTGTTGACCTCACCGATGGGTTTATGGTTTATTGTGACACTTTGAGAGTAGGGTTGGGGTGTGTGCTCAGGCAATATGGGAAAGTAGTTGTCTATGCTTCAAGGCAACTTAAAATTCATGAAAAAAATTACCAAACCATGATCTTGAATTAGCGGCGGTGGTATTTGCTTTGAAAATATGGAGAAATTTCTTGTATGGGGTCCATGTAGATGTTTTCACCGATCCCAAAAGTCTCCATTATGTGTTTACCCGAAAGGGCTTGAATCTCCGACAAAGAAGGTGGTTAGAGCTTTTAAGGAATTATGACATGAGTTTCCTTTACCACCCCGGCAAAGCTAATGTTGTGGCGGATGCCTTTAGGAGACTATCCATGGGTAGTGTGACCCACATAAAGGATGAAAAAACGAGTTATTTTGTGGTGTGCATAGGTTGGACCGGTTTGGTGTCCAACTAGTAGATTCTCCCAAAGGTGGTTTCACGGTTCATAACGTCTCTGAATCGTCTGTTGTTGTGGATGTGAAGTCTAAGCAACACCTTGATCCTATATTGATGGAGTTGAAAGAATCGGTACTTGGGAAATCAATTGAGGCTTTCTCCCAAGGGGGAGATGGGGTGCTTAGGTACCAAGGTCGATTATGTGTTCCGGATATTGATGGATTGAGGGATCAAATCTTGGAGGAAGCTCATAGTTCTAGATATTCTATTCATTCGGGATCCACGAAGATGTACTGTGATCTACGGGAACTCTATTGGTGGAATGGTATTAAAAAGGATATTGTGGAATTTGTAGCCAAATGTCCAAATTGTCAACAAGTCAAGATTGTGCACCAAAGGCCGGGATGTTTGTTGCAAGATATACCCATTCCCACTTGGAAATGGTAAGAGGTAAATATGGAATTTGTTGTGGGTTTGCCTCGTACTAGGAGCCAACATGATTCTATTTGGGTCATTGTTGATGGTTGACAAAATCTGCCCACTTCATTCCCGTCAAGGTTTCCCTTTCGGCGAAAGACTATGCAAATTTGTATATAAGGGAGATAGTGAGTTACATGGGGTTCCTTTATCCATCATTTTCGATCGGGGCACTCAATCTACTTCACATTTTTGGAAGTCATTCCAAAAGGGACTTGGTACTAGGGTAAAGCTTAGCACTGCTTTCCACCCTCAAATGGATGGTCAAGAGGAGCGCACCGTTTGGACTTTAGAGGATATGTTGAGGGCGTGTGTTATAGATTTCAAGGGTAATTGGGATGAGCACTTGCCATTAATAGAGTTTGCCTACAATAATAGTCACCACTCAACTATAGATATGGCTCCTTTTGAATCTTTGTATGGCAGGAGATGTAGGTCTCCGGTGGGTTGGTTTGAAGTAGGTGATGTTTCTCTTATTGGTCCCGAGTTAGTTTATGAGGACATTGAGAAGGTTTGACTCATTAAAGAGAGATTGAAAATGGCTCAAACTAGGCAAAAGTCCTATTCCGATGTGAGAAGGAGGGACCTAGAATTTGGAGTAGGCGATTGGGTATATTTGCAAATCTCACCCATGAAGGGTGTGATGAGGTTTGGCAAAAAGGGGAAACTTTTCCCCCGGTACGTAGGCCCATATCAAATTGATGAGTCCACGAATTGGACTCATCTATGGCTATATTTTAATATAAATTGTCTCCTCGAATGCTTATTTTATCTCAATATCTGATAAAAAATACTTTAGTGGAAGCATGAACACTTAGGCGCAAAAAGGAACAAAGAGGCTAAAAACAATGAAGAAGCTGAAGCTTGACCATCGCCGAGTCAACTTGGCGAGTCGCCTAAGGGTCTTACTTCGCCTTTTGTTCCAGTGTGCTAAGCCCTAAAGGAAAGGATCAAGTCGGCGAAGAAAGGGAGCAGTTGGCGTATCGCCGAATAGTTTTACGAAGCAGTACTATGTCGCCCAATGACACAGAGCACGACGATGTTGAAGGTTCGTGCAAGACGGTGATGAACTACAGGGAAGGGCGAATCGCCGAGTTGATCGGTAATTCCGACTAATGACGCCGAATGATCCGTTGCAGCAGAAATCTGTAATAACTGTAAATACTAGTTAGAATTTTATTTTGGATGTCGAACAATTGCTATAATTTTCATATATAATAGTACTTTTTGATATTTTTGCTCTAAGTTTGAGAGGGTTTTGGAGACTTGAAGAAGAAGAGGATTTCATCTTCTAGATTTGGAGTTGGGTCTCTTGGATTCTTGATTCTTGGCCTGTAACAAGACTCAAATCTTCATCCCCATTTGAACACAAGCTCATTTAGGTATAAATTTCTATCTCTTGATGTGTGGCTAAAAACCCTACTACTTGGGGTGTGATTTAGCGAATATTGGTTAAAATAATTGTTGGGTCTTCCTTGCTGATAGATTAGATGTAGTTTAATGGTGATTTGGTCTAGTAGTTGTGGATGAATCTAACCAATTTGTAGTTGCAAATACAAGTTTATTTATGTGTGTTTCGGCTTACTCAAGAGAGAGGTCGCAAAACCAAGACTACAAGATTGATGGCCTAAGGAATGGGTCGACATGAGGTTCAGCCCAAGAGGGTGAGCCCTTATCCCATATCTTAATACTCAGCTCGAGAGAGTGAGTGGGGTAAGGCGTAGGCTGGTCTTCATGCGGCAAATGGGTGTCCGAGAGGAACCCATTTGAAACGGGATAAGTTTCTCAAGAGAGAACTTATTTCCACATAAAGCCTAGCCTAGTCACTATTACTCTATAAATTTTCTATTGAAAGCATGTACCCAATAATTTAGATTAACCCGTATTCCATTCACATCCCAAGAATCCCTCTCTCATTGCTTAGATTTCTTGTTGATTTCGCTAATTTTAGCTTGCTTGTGACAAAACCCCATTTGTTAACTAACACTTTTATGTTCCCCTTTTAATTTACAATGTTTTAACTCATTAATATCTTTAGCTATGACTAGTTAGAACTAAATTTTATTTTTCTATAAATTCTCAAAACCACTCTCTTGGGACGATCCCAACCCTTGGCTGGGTTACTAAACTATTGTAAGATCGTAGACACTTGCATCGGAAGTTGTGTCTTGATGTTGCAAACATCAAAATGGCGCCGCTGCCGGGTTGTGGTGTTATTTGAGAATTTATAGATTAGTAGATTTTTTATTCTTCTTAGTTGTAGTTTACTAACTTTATTTTTAGTTTTGTTTTCCTCTTAATTTGTTGATGTAGGTAGGTGCCTTAAGCATGGCTGGGGAAATGGTGACAAATCGGCTGAGATAAGCCAAGGAGTCGAGAGAGACTTCGAGTTAACCGCACTGGTAACTCAGCTGAACGAATTGTCCACCAGAATAACAGAGGTGGAAATCCAGTGCAAGAGTCAAGGGACATACATACCTCCTCATGAGAGGAAGTAATCTAGAGACCGGGAGAACAAACGAGTAGAGGACACACTCCAAATCATTCTCCAAAAGATCACTGAACAAGATCGAATGTTGGAAGAGATGAAGGAGAGTATTGAAGTGTTGAATCAAATGGTTGTCTCTCACTCTAGATCAATCCAGCTGATCAGGACACTCGTGAATCATCTGGTGCCTCCTATTCACACAAACAAACTATTGGGGTTACCTAGTAGCACTAGGGCCAACCCAACCAATGGGGGAGTGAGCAAGGACTCGCATCAAGCCACTACGTTAAATAAGGTACTTCTTGGGAGGCAACCCAAGGTTTTAAATGTTTTATTTTGTTTTCTTAAATAATAGTTTGTTAGTGGTGCAGATTTGAATGAGGAAAGTGGTGAAAAATACAGATTGGAGAGAAAATGGTTAGTCGGCGGATCCCCGAAGAGGTCAGCGAGCCCCACTTGACCCGCCGTTTGGCTCAACTCTAGGTTAAGTTAGAGCCTATAAAACTTGGCGAACTTATGGAGCAGTTCGGTGGGTCGCCGACCAGGTCAGCGACCTCGATGCAGATCATCGTTTTTACCCCTGAGAAATTGAAAGAAATTTAGCAATCGGCAGAGTAAGTGGTCACTCAGGGATTCACCGAGTGAATCGGCGAATGTGACTAATGTAGCCGAGCTTGCGCGAACTGGATGGTTTATAATGGTCAAGATACTTCAAATTTGAAATTCTTTCACTCTCCCTCGCGCTTGAATCCCCTAAACTCACACTAAGGTAGTATCTTCTTCAATTTAGCATTTTTCTAGCACTTTAGTTTGGGATTTGTGCTCGGAATTGGAATACTTTGCCGCCTAGCTTTTCAAATTGAATTCAGTCAACATTGGAGGTTGGTTTCCTTTTCCCACATTTACATTTAATAGTTTTGTACTCATTTGCAATAATTGTCTTTCAGTGATGTGTGTTGGGACTCTCTAGTAGGATTAGAATGCATAATTTCCTATTTTAATTTGAAAACCTTGCTAGTATTGTTTGGTTGTCGGTATGCCCGTATTGAATGCCTTGAAATTATTGAAATTTGATTAGGCGATGCTTGCATATTGATCAGATTGATTTTGGTGTAGCCTGAATAGCCCATATTTGTGCATAGACGTCAAGAATTTGCTCAAGGATGGAGTGGGTAACGTCACTCTTAAGAGCAAATATCGTTAATGGCTAAATTCGACAAAACGAGGAGAAATCTGAGTATTGTGGGGTGATGGGTTGCATGGGTCTTGTTTGAATTCCATGAGTGCACGCTTTGATTTTACCTTCGGGGGTTGCAAAATATGATTCGAGAAGATGGGTTGAAAGTAGGCACGTAGGGTTGATTTGCAAGCTAGGTCGAGCTCGCCGAACGACTCAGCGGTTCACCTAATGTCCCCATCTCGCTAATAATTTGGCGCTTTAATTTTTATTTGATACTGTAATTTTCGGCAAGACGTCATCGGGCACCGAAAGCACTTGGCTACTCGCAAAAGTATTCTTGTCGCCCTTTGTTTGCACTCATGAGTCTGTGTTGCACTGTTACTTTCGGCAGATATTCATTTGCTCGCCGAAAGTATTTGACGATTGGCCAACCATTTTCACCCATTGTCGAATTGCCAAAAAAAATTGCTAGCTAAATCCTTTGGTGAGCACGATGTAGTTCGCCAAAGAAGTTCGGTGATTCGCCGACTATATCGGCGAGTCTTTCTCCAATAAGATTCGTTGTGTTTGTGTTGAGTTTCGTCTAATCTCTTGATCTTTTGCAGATATGGTATGCACCAACTCAAACGAACCACCTCAGAAAAAAGCAAAGGGAATTACAATCAATGAAGAAGGATCACGTTCTTCACAGAAAAGAAGGCAAGATCTCCCATAAGGAGATAAAGGCAAACGAAAGAAGCATATTGCTAGAAAAGGGTCAGCTATTGAGACAGATTTTTCTGAGACGGAAGATGAACAACCCTTGATTCACCGACATAATAGGCTCAGAGATGGACCTCAATCAACACCTACTAGAGTTTCATCAGCTGCAACTCCTCCGACTACTGAATTAGTGCCAGCCCTGGCACTACCTCCAGTGGCCCCTGCACTCCCTGTAGATCTACCTCCACCCAGATTGCTAAACAGATTGAAAGGCAATGATTTATGAACCATTCTAGAAGAAAAGTTACTATTTGTGGATGGTTTGGAAGGTAAGCATGTTGAGGTGATTGACACACTCAAGTATCATGAGTTCGAGCAGTTCACTAGGCCACGGGGTTCTTATATTCCTTCCTGGGTCCAGGAATTCCACTTAGCCTATTAGGAGTTGTTCCCAAAAAATAAGAAACAGGCTAGTGATTTCCGACCGGTGAATTCGGTTATGGTTAGAGGCAAGGAAGTGGAGTGTCACAGCGAGCATATTAATGTTGTATTGGGTCGACCGTTGCACTCGATACTGCCTTACCAGGGTTTGCTTATTGTTCCCTCTTTGGATGATTTGAAGGGTTGGTTAGCTCTGATTATTTTTGACATTACCCCGAGGTGGATGGATGCGGGAGCTCCTATTGAGAAGAGGAATATGAACATTGCCTCACGGTACTGGTTTGGATTCATCAGCAGCACTATCATGCCATCCCAGTACGAGTCCATTCTGCGTCATCCTAAGGCGACTTTCCTTGGTTCTATCATGGCCATGAGGCGGATTGACCTGGGACTGTTGGTTTCACAAGAGATGGCTGTGAGATCCAAACAAACACTGACTTCTCTGCCATTTCCTGTTTTGGTCACTAAGTTATGCCGTCGTGCCGGAGTACCCCGGGATCATGCTAGCGATATAGAGGTCACCCCGTCTTCCTCCACCGATATTCGGTGTATAGAAGCCGAATTCACACGATAGGAGGTTGACAGGAGAAGAACAGCCCCAGCAGATACTTTTCTAAAGGTCAATGTTGACTAATTATCAACAAATACACCTTCGCCCACTCCGACCCCTGAGCCCTCAGGTATACCAGCTCCTTCTTCTTCTTCCTCACAGGCTCCAGGTGCTTCCTCATCCTCACAGCCTGCCAGGATCACTCAGGCCATGATCCTGAAGATGGGGCAGTCGGCCTATTCAGTTGATGTGAGAGCTACCCGACTGGAAATGTATGTTCCAGAGATGATCGACAGGGCCATACTAGCAACACTTACCCCCATTCATACTTTTTTTGATACCTTGACAGAGAGGGTTATGGCTTGTGAAAGCAGACAGAGGGAAACCTCTGAGGTGACGGCTTTAAAAGCTGAGATTTCAAGTTTGAGGAAGGACATAGACTATCTTAAGTCTACCGACTTCACTTCACTCATAGGGAGGGCAGATGATAAGGATGTTCTTGAGACCACCGGAGATGTGCAAGGGGATGGTGCAGCACTTGCAGAGTCGGATGTAGAGACCGACGAGGATTTGATAGCCGCACAGGCTGAAGAGACACAGGAGAGCAGAGAGGAGAGCATATTCAGAGACATGCCAGATCTTATAGAGGCGGTTGTGTAGCCGACGATCCAGCCATTGCCAACTGAGCCGTCCACAGCAACTCCTAGTAGATCTGGCATAACTCCTCCTTCTAAGGCTACTCCAGGCACTGATGCCCACATACAGACTGCTATACCAGCCACCGAGTTCCAGACAGAGAGAGACTGCATACACAGGACCTTTCTTTACCTCCCTCTCTGTCTTATCATATTTCTATATTTTATACTTTTATTTGCATTTGAGGACAAATTGCTTTTATTTGTGGTGGGGTGAGGCCCACACCTTTTGTGTTGATAGTTATATTTTGTTTAAATATTTGGGTTGTTCTGTTTTTAAATTGTGTAAATATTGTTTCTGTGGCTGTTTGAGCATGTGGCTCCGTTTATTTTTAATTTTTAATTGCAAAATGATTTTGACCCTTCTGAAAAAATTTCATTTTTGCCACCTCTTATGTTGAAAGTGGTTGTTCTTGTACAAATTTGAGTCTAGGTTTCGATCAATACCGATGACTTAAATAGTGCTTACAATCGAACAAACATGAATAAACGGCTATGATGAGGCCAAATGAAGTTGCATAGACAATATGCGAACTCTTTGCATCTCGTTGTGATTAGCCATTTATCGAATTGATTCTCTTGTAATGACCTTTGCACACTAGCGAAAGTGTGTGGTCTGTTTGACTTAAGTGTCGATGCCTTGTGTGATGAGCTTACTTTGAACCTTGCATGAATCAACCTAGAAATTGCCCTGTTAGTCTGATTGATTTAGTAAGGTGTGATCTTGAAATGATCTTAGGCAACTTTTGAAGAGTGTGAGCCAAATTTGACATATACCTCTTTTGTGGTCTACCTGTGAGCGTGTGAAACTCTCTTGAACACCCTTTGAGCCTTACCTTTCTTTGGAAGAACCTTGATGAACCCTAGACCTTACTTGACCCACTACCTATAATCCTCTTTATTTGTGTTTAGCGAATAGCCAACTTAAGCCAAAAGCCTAAGTTGGGGGTGTGGTGAAAAGGAAAAGGAGAAGTCAAGAAGTGCAAGAAAAGTCCCCCTTAACCCATGGTGTTGCAAAACAATAGAATCCCTCCACACAAAACAATAAAAAATAAAAATTTGTGGAATAAACTACAAAAGAAATCGGGTTTCTAAGCAATCCATGGAGGTGAATAAAAAGATGACTTAGAAGCACTAGAAAAAGAACTGATAAATAAAAAGAAGGGGATGCCTTGAGAATACCACATCTCATGAGGAAAACGTCACTGAGCCTAAATGATCATACCTTTGCACCCATCCCCATTACAAGCCTTAGAAAGACCTATTTGATCTTAAGTTAGCCGAACCAAATATCGATTGGTAAATAAGGGCAAGCCTATGGGTGAAAACATGCATTGTGTTCCTCTTTTTGAGTGTGTACGTTGCATCTGATTCCTGATCTTGAATGTATTAACCTCTGTGTGTTAATATGGAATCATTCTTTATGTGAGTGCATTTAGATGCTTTTTGTTGAGCTTGAACTTGCACAAGTAGCAAGTATTGCGAGCATGAGAATCATTGGTAATGGGATGTCACAATTTGAATCATTGAGTACACAATTAATCTTTGCATAAGTAAATTGAGTCTTGTTGTGTGCATTCATGATTTTTTCTTGTGTAGCACTGTTTGAGACACCCTTTATGAACGGCTGAACTTGAGGTTGCTTGAGGACAAGCAAAAGTTGAAGTTGAGGGTGTTGATGAGTCCACAAATTGGACTCATCTGGGGCTATATTTTAATATAAATTGTCTGTTCGAATGCTTATTTTATCTCAATAACTTATAGAAAACACTTAAGTTTCAGGTATTTGAAGCTTTATTGGAAGCATGGACACTTAGGCGCAAAAAGGAACAGAAAGGCTGAAAAGAACGAAGAAGCTGAAGCCTGAGCATCACCGTGTCCACTTGGTGAGTTGCCGAAGGGTCTTACTTCACATTTTGTTCCAGTGTACTGAGCCCTGAAGGTAAGGATCAAGTCGGCGGAGAAAGGGAGCAGTCGGCGTATCGCTGAATAGTTCCACGAAGCAGTACTATGTCACCCAATGACACAGAGCACGACGATGTTGAAGGTTGGTGCAGGACGGCAACGAACTACACCAAAGGGCGAATCGTCGGGTTGATCGGTGATTCCGACTAATGACGCTGAATGATCCACTGCAGCGCAAATCTGTAATAACTATAAATACTAGTTAGAATTTCATTTTGGGTGTCGAACAATTGTTATAATTTTCATATAGAATAGTACTTTTTGATATTTTTGCTCTAAGTTTGTGAGGGTTTTGGAGACTTGAAGAAAAAGAGGGTTTCATTTTCTAGATTCGGAGTTGGGTGTCTTGGATTCTTCATTCTTGGCCTGTAACATGACTCAAATCTTCATACCCATTTGAATGCAAGCTCATTTACGTATAAATTTCTATCTCTTGATGTGTGGCTAAAAACCCCAATTCTTGGGGTGTGATGTAGCGAATATGGGTTAAAATAATTGTTGGGTCTTGCTTGCTGATAGATTAGATACAGTTTAATGGTGATTTCGTCTAGTAGTTGTTGATGAATCTAACAAATTTGTAGTTGCAAATACAAGTTTATTTATGTGTTTTCGGCTTGATCAAGAGATAGGTCATGAAACCAAGACTACTAGATTGATGGCCTAAGGAGTGGGTCGACATGAGGTTCAGCCCTAGTCCCATATCCTAACACTCAGCTCGAGAGAGTGAGTGTGGTAAGGCATAGGCTGGTCTTCATGCGGCAAGTGGGTGTCCGATAGGAACCCATTTGAAACGTGGTAAGTTGCTCGAGAAAAAAACTTATTTCCACATAAAGCTTAGCCTAATCACTATTACTCTATAAATTTTCTGTCGAAAGGATGTACCCAATAATTTAGATTAACCTGTATTCCGGTCACAGCCCAAGAATACCCCTCTCATTGCTTAGATTCTTGTTGAGTTCGCTAATTTTAGCTTACTTGTGACAAAACCCCCATTTGTTAATTGACACTTTTGTGTCCCCCTTTTAATTTACAATGTTTTTACTCATATATATCTTTAGTTATGACTAGTTAGAACTAAATTTTATTTTTCTATAAATTCTCAAAACTACTCTCTTGGGACGATCCCAACCCTTGGTTGGGTTACTAAACTATTGTACGATCGTAGACACTTGCATCGGAAGTTGTATCTTGATTACGCAAACATCAATTATACAAAATTTGAACTACTATTAGGGGTCATTTGGTACAAAAATTAATAACGCAGGGATTAGTAGTGCAAAGATCAGTAATGTAGGGTATATTTTTTATCAAGTGTTTGGTTGATTGCTTCCCACCTCATCTTGTGTTTGGATTAAAACTCTACAAAAACCTTCTTTCCAATTATACCCTTGATTTATTATGAGATTTTCTTTTTCATGTAATCGGGTCAAGATAGATATGTGTAGGACAATATTATTTTTATGGCCTTCTAGCTATCTAGGAGAACGACAATTTTGTTGTCATGTTTTTTATTTTCTCTCGTGAATTATTTGAGGGTAAATAGTTGTCATCTTAATAAATTAATCACTCAAAAAACGACAATTTTCAATTTAAAAAAGGTAGACCGTCTATTTTTTAAACCAAAAAGGTGGTAAACAATAGTAAAATTGAATAAATCATCTACATTTACACATAAAAATTATAAGTTGTAGCTTTAATATGTATGCAATTTTATAAATTGTTTAAAATACAAATAATTAGAAACCACATACATATCAACAAATAATATATTCAATTAGATCACAAACATCATGCGGTGATATGTTTTCTTTTTCAATTAGTAAACGTTAAACAACTCACATTTCAAATATTGTATTGATTTGTTTTGGATTTATTTAGCAACAATTAAATCTCTCTAAATAATAAAATTTGCAAACTATTTTATTAAATAAATCTACTAGTATAAATATAAAAACATAAAAATCAAGAGAATAAACAAAATGATTAAAATGATTTGAGAGATATGTTTGTCTTTACATAGATAATCTCATGGTATTAAATCCTATATACTACTAATACCATCAAAAGGAAGGTATTAGTAATACATCCTATAATATCATGTAGGGTGTATAACTAATCCATTGATTAGTTATACTTTGACCCAAAATTCCTACAAAACATAGTACTAAATAATATTATACATAATACATGGTCTATTTCTCCTAATACCCTCTACTAATTATGATTGATTTTCTTTCACTTACATTATTATAGATAAGGAACTATAGACGACAACTATTGAAACATCCATGAAAAAGTTCTGGTGTACCAAAATTTTTAAGTTGTCACAACATTTAACCCAAAGATTGTTTGATCAATCGTCATGATTTTTGTTTGTTTTAGGTCGGTTGTCGCATCAAAAGTGTGCACACTTTGATACATCTCATTACCACCTAAGTTGTTCTAGAAGCATGCAAGTTTGCTAAAGACTTCTAAATACTAAAATACTATGAAATGAACTGTCACATGAGAAGCATGCTAATTTTGACCGTCGACATTATAATGATTTCTATACCAAATAAAATTTTATTTTGTGCTTTTACTAGGTAATATGATATATCAATATGTGTGGATTGATTGGTACAATGGACATGTGAATTTTGCAGGTAACGCTCTGAAGATTATTATTTGTTTTACTCAAATGTAGTAGTTATGATTGAAGATTCACATTTAGTTGTCACAGATTTATTTATTGTCCAGAATTTAATTGACAAAGAAAGTGCATTTGAATATGTGAATGTGGAGGCTCTATGCTATAAGATGTTGCGATGAAATGCGGGTGTGAATCTATTATTTGTAGTTTTACTATATAGGGCAACAAAAAAATAGTTTTGATTTGTTGCTCCATAGCTTGTCTGTCATGACCCAAAATGAGTCATGAGTGGCACCCACACTTCACCTCCTAGGTGGGCGAACCAACGAATTCAACTTAAATTATATTAATTGTTCAACTTACGAAATATAACCATGGAAGCTCAAAACTTATTAAAGTAAACAATAAGAAAAAATTCTAGTCTATTACATATTATTCCCAAAACTTAAAAGTCATCACATGAAGGACATCTACTCTCAAAATACCAAACCAAAGAGTATTAAAGACACCAAAATAAATAAATAGAATAGTCTATGTTCGAAATAAAAGGACATCATGCCGTGACCGAGAGAATCCAACATGAGCTAGAAGGAATAGCTCACCCTGAAATCTGATGTGTTGGAGATTGGCTAAAGTTGAGGTCAAGTCGAAGTCGATGGTAGGCTCGCTGTACTCCATAAAAGGAAAACGAAGAAAACTAAGTAGGGGTCAGTACATGGTAACATGTACTGAGTAATATCATCAGCCAACTCAAAATTAAAACTAATATGCAATAAATAATAGAATATAATCAACTATGGAACTTAGCAGGTGGCAAACAACAAACAATATGTACATGAGACAACAACACTAAAGTGTAACATCCCACCTTAGAAAGAGCTAAATATAGAAAGAACTAATTTGGAAAGAGCCAATTTGAGAATTTTGCAAGTTATGCTTAAGATGTGAGTTTTGGGTCAACCTGAAATGGCTATAACTTTCAGTTAAGGATGAGTTAGGTGGCCATAAGATATCTAATGAAAGGTCTTAGAAACCTCTTTCCAATGCCACCGGCATTGCTAATTTTCATGTTCGGGTGAGGGAGATATCCCATTTGAAGTCTGTCTATCTAGTTAAGGAAAGTTACTCGAAAATATTAGGGGTATTTTAGTCCTTTCCTTACCCCTTCAAATTTAAAACGTTTTTAGTAAATATTTTGGGGTCAAATCTGATTTGGCTCAGTTCCACAATCCTAATTTACGCTAAGGGTTTTAGAAAAGAGTTCAAGAAGAGAAAAGAGGTGAAAGGAGTGAAGGTTCAAGGCCTATGTCAAGATTCTTCTGTATTGTTGGGGAATTTCGCCAAGGGTTGATCCCTAAGAGGTATGTGAGTTCCCATGGTATTGGGTTCCTTCACCCACACACCGATCATGCTATTTTATGGCAATTTTGTTCTTCAGATCGAAGGATTTGAGTTCTTGATGAGTTTTCTTGAAATTCTATGCTTAATCTTGATTATTGGGGTTTTTATGAATTCTTGAGATGAATGTTAGTGATTTGAGGGTCGTTTTGAGTAGATTGTCATGTACCCATGTTGGGTATTCGAATCTAAGTGAGTGGGGAAGAAACTATTTGATTCTATGTGAATTAGGGTCAGAAAATGAGAAAGTAAATTTGTCAGGGGGTTCTTGGCAGAGGTTGGCGCTCTACCCCACCAGTGCGCCAGAACATGTGTTCTGTAGTTCAGGGGCTGGTGCCCATTGCTACTTAATGTGCCAGGGTCTCCTTCCCCCACCCCTTCTCTGTCGTTTTGCCCATCTAAGATCTTTCAAAGGGTACCTTTACTCCCTATTGATTCTAACTACTCTAAACTACATCTAAACATCAAGCGATAATTCATAACATGAATCATAACCTTGAATTCATAATTCAAATTCAAGGTAGAGTTAAGAGTTAAGTCTTGAGAGTTCTTTCGAGTCATTTTGAGAAGACATTTACAATATTTTAAAACTTGCTTTAAGACTTGAGTACTTGAGTTTGATAATGAGAAAAGTAGATTTCATTTTTTTCAAAATGATATATTGGAACTAAGTATTCCCAAGAGTAAATGTTTTTACATTTAAGAAGAGAGGAAACACCGATTTTCGAAAGAATTCATGAGGAGTTTTGATTACTATCTCTTTTAAGCGAAGCTTGTTAAGTAATAATCTCAAAGTTGAGGATGGGGAAATGTTTTTTTTTAAATATGAGCTAAGTTATATTTTTGGGGTAGTATTAAACATCAATATGGGGGAGAGTTCGAACAACTCACCGCCCCATAAACCATGTAGCCAACGTGGGTAGAAAGGGTCATACTTTTTAGATGGTTCCTTATTTCTTTTTAAGTATAGCTTAGTGGATCTACTTAGTTTAGGATTTCTATACCCCGATAAGGTATAGGGCAGTTCTGGCAGCGTGGGCGAGACGTTGACTCATCACATAGCTCATAGTGATGGTTTTCGATTAGAGAATCTTCCAAACAAAGTTTACTTTGTATTCTTACATTGAAACGGAGTTATATTGTATGTTCCAATACATTGAGTTGTTATCTATTATTTTAAAAGTTTTTCTTTATATCGCATTATTGTTATTGCTTTTATATTGAAATGAGTTGAGATGGAGTTGAGGTTGAGTTGAGTTGACAAGAGGTAAGTTTTTTTTCCAGCTCCAGTTCAAGCTTATGTCATATTTTATATTTCCCCTTGCATGCTCGTACATTCCATGTAGTAACGCCATTAGGCCTTCATCTTTTATGATGCAAATACAGGGAATTAGGATCATTAAGCGGTGCTTCGTTGATCCAGTCGAGTTCCAGAGTTTTTTTGTAAGCCTCCTTGCTTTCGGAGGATCCCTCATTTATGTTTTACCATTTAAGTTTTGTTATTAGGATGTCGTGGGTCTTGTCTCGACGTCCATCTCAGTTAGTAGAGGCTTGAGTAGTAGTTCATGAATCTTGTTCATTTCCATTGTTTATGTTGAGACTTGATTTTCCTCTTTGGCCAGTTGAATGTTTATTTCTAAATATTATGAGTTTAAGTATTTGAGACTTTTGAGTTAAATCTTTCTTCTGAGTTCATTTATTGATGAGTATGTCTTCCGCTGAGAGTTTTTCCAGGCCAAGGGTTCGCTTGGGGCGAGCAATGGTTCTCGAGTATCAGCCACGTCTAGGGTGTAGGCTCAAGGTGTGACAAACTTTGTATCAGAGCACAGAGTTCAAGTGTCTTAGGGTGTCTAGGAAGTTGTGTCTGTAGAGTCCTAGTTATCTGTGTCAAGCGTGCCACATCTATTATTAGGAGGCTGTGACATTTAGGAATTATCCCACTTCTTTCATACTCTTTCGTGCGATAGAGTTCAACTCTATAAAGTTTCATTTCTAATTCGTGCTTGTGCGTATCTTTCAACTCATGCCTCCATGAAGGGTTACCCAATGCACTAGAAGTGGAACCCCAAGGAGAGGTCACTAATGTTGTGCTCCGGGATGATATACAAATGTTGAGTCAAGTTGTGACCAACCAAGTTGGACATCAAAGAGGGAATCGACAGGATGTGGCTGATACATCCAGGATCCATGAGTTCCTAAGAATGAATCCTCCACACTTCATCAGTTCAAGTGTCATTGAGGATGCGGAAAACTTTGTGGAAGAGCTACAGAAGGTTTTTGAGGTTATGCACATTGCTGATGCCGAGCGAGTGGACCTAGTTGCATACCAACTAAAGGGTGTTTCTAGAGTATGGTTTGACCAATGGAAGAAGACTAGAGTTGAGGGTGCACCAATTGTAAGCTGGGTTGTGTTTTAAGAGGCCTTCATGGGGAGTTTCTTTCCCCATGACTAACAGAGGAAAAGGTAAGAAAATTTGTCACTCTTAAGGAGGAATCCATGAGTGTGCATGAGTACAGCCTCAAGTTCACCCAACTTTCCCGCTTTGCTCTGGATATGGTTGCTGATACGACGAGCAGGGTGAGCTTGTTTGTTTTTTGGTTGTATCGTATGTCAAGAAAGGAGGGTAAGGCTTCTATGTTCATATGGGACATGGACATAAAAAGGTTGATGATCCATGTGCAATAGGTTGAGGAAGATAAGCTGAGAGATAAAGAAGAGTTCAGAAACAAAAAGGCTAAAACGACAAGAAATGAGTCTGACCAAGAGAAGAGTAATGTGAACCGGTCATCCTTTCAACACAAGAAAAATGGACCTGCTCCATCATCCTCTAGTGCACCTACACCAAGGAACAAAGGTGAGTTCAAGAATCAAAATTCACAGAACTTCAGGGCTAGAACTGGATAGTCTCAAGGTAGTGTGGCACAAGGAGGTAATGGGACTCCTGCATGTCCTACGTGTGGTAGCAACTACTTAGGAGTGCGTCGAGATGGCTCCACTGGTTTCTTCAAGTGTGGTTAGAATAGTGATTTCATGAGAGAGTGCCCAAAGAATAGGAAGGGTAATGGCAATAGGGGGGGGGGGAATAGAGCCCAATCTTCTTCAGTGGCTCCGCCAAACAGAGTTGCACCTAGAGGAGATACTTCAGGGATAGGTGGAGGAGCAAACCATCTATATGCTATTACTAGTCACCAAGAGCAAGAAAATTAATCTAATGTTGTCACTAGTATGATCAAAGTGTTTACTTTTGATGCATATGCATTACCAGATCCAGGTGCAAGTCTATCTTTCGTGACTCTATCTAAAGCTATAAGGTTAGATATTATTCCTGAAAAACATTTTGAGCCCTTCAGTGTTTCCACACCTGTTGGTGAGTCTATTCTAGCTAAGAGAGTTTATCGTGATTGTGTCATTTCTATCAATTACAAGGACAACATGGCTAACTTAGTCGAGTTAGACATGGCAGATTTTGATGTTATTCTAAGTATGGATTGGCTTCATGACTATTATTCCTTAGTTGATTGTAAAACTCGAGTAGTTAAATTCCAGTTTCCTAATGAGCCAGTTATTGTGTTGTGGAGCAGTTCAGCAGTACCTAAGGTTCATTTTATTTTGTACCTTAATGCGAGAAAGTTAGTTTCCAAGGGATGTAGCTATCACTTAGTCCAACTTAATGAATGTAGTGTTGAGACACCACCTATTCAATCAGTTCAAGTTGTGAGTGAGTTTCCATAGGTCTTTCTAGATGATCTTCCCGGAGTGCCTCCAGAAGGAGAAATAGACTTCGGTATAGATATTCTTCCTGGTATTCATCCTATCTCTATTCCACCAGATCGAATGGCTCCAGCTGAGTTAAAGGAGTTAAAAGAGAAGTTGAAAGAGCTTCTTGAGAAAGGATTCATTCGACCAAGTGCCTCACATTGGGGAACTCCGGTCTTATTTGTGAGAAAGAAAGATGGTTCTCTTATAATATGTATAGATTACCGTTAGTTGAATAAGGTTACTTTTAAGAATAAGTATCCTCTTCCGAGAATTGATGATCTATTTGATCGACTTTAGGGTGCCACTTGTTTTTCTAAGATAGACCTCAGATCAGGCTATCATCAGTTGAGAGAAAGAGAGACTGGCATCCCTAAGACAGCTTTCAGGACCCGCTATGGTTATTATGAGTTTCTGGTTATGTCTTTTGCCCTAACTAATTTTCCCGTAGCGTTCATGGATCTTATGAACGGAGTGTTTAAGCCTTATCTTGATATGTTTGTTATCGTGTTTATCGATGAGATTCTAATTTATTTGAGGAATGAGGAAGTTCGTGCTAGTCATCTCAGAGTAGTTCTTCAAATTCTCATGGATAGAGAGTTGTATGCTAAATTTTCAAAGTGCAAATTTTGGCTTAAGTTTGTGGAATTCTTAGGCCAGATTGTTTCTGGTGATAGGATTCGAGTTGACACTCATAAGATTGAGGTAGTGCAGAACTGGCCTAGACCCATGTCTCCAACTAATATTAGGAGTTTCTTGGGATTGGTTGGTTATTATAGGAGATTTGTCGAGTAGTTTTCATCTATTTCATCCTAGTTGACTAAGTTGACTCGAAAGACAACAAAGTTTCAATGGTCTGAAGCTTGTGAGAAATGCTTTCAGGAATTGAAAACTAGGTTGACTACTGCCTAGTGTTGACCTTACCAGAAGGTACGCAAGGTTTTATTGTGTATTAATGCAAGTGGCAAAGTTATAGCTTATTCCTCCAGACAACTTAAGATTCACGAGATGAATTACCCAACCCATGATCTAGAGTTGGTTGCTCTAGTGTTTGCTTTGCAAATATGGCGCTACTATCTTTAAAGTGTTCATGTAGATGTGTTCACCGATAACAAGAGTCCTCAATATGTATTATTAAGTCAGCAAGAGCTTAATCTCAGACATAGGAGGTGGTTGGAGTTACTCAAGGATTATGACATGAGTATTCTCTATCACCCATGTAAGGCTAATGTTATTGCTAATGTGTTGAGAAGATTTTCTATGGGTAGTACTTCCCATTTTGAGGAGGACAAGAAAGAGTTAGCAAAAGATGTGAACAGATTTGCACGATTGGGGGTCCTGTTAATAGATTCCAATGAAGGAGTGGAGGTGATGAATAGGGCTGAGTCATCATTGTTATCCTAAGTGAAAGAGAAACAAGGCCAAGATCCCGTGTTGCTTGAATTTAAGGCAAAAGTTCATAAGCAAGAAGTGATGTCTTTTGAACAAGGGGGAGATGGTGTGTTGAGGTATCAAGGTAGATTGTGTGTACCAAAGGTGGATGAAATCCAAGAGAGGATCATGGAGGAAGCTCATAGCTCTAGATATTCTATCCATTCTGGTTTCACAAAGATGTATCATGACTTGAGAAAAGTCTATTGGTGGAATAGTATGAAGAGGAGTATTGCAAAGTTCGTTGATGAGTGCTCGAATTGCCAACAAGTCATGGTAGAGTACCAGAGGCCCGGTCGTATGGCTCAGAACATAGATCTTCCAGAATGGAAGTGGGAGATGATCAATATGGATTTCATTATTAGTTTACCACGGTCTCGCAGACAACATAATTCTATTTGGGTGATTGTAGATTGAATGACTAAATCAGCCCATATCTTACCGGTAAAGACTACTCTTACAGCAGAAGTTTATGCCAAGTTATATATTCAAGAGGTAGTCAGACTTCATAGAGTTCCGGTGTCCATTTTGGAAGTCTTTCTAGAAGGGTTTGGGTTCAAAGGTGAACCTTAGTAATGCTTTTCATCCACAGACTGATGGTCAAGCAGAGTGCACAATTCAGACCTTAGAGGATATGTTGAAGACATGTTTTATCAATATTAAGGGTAATTGGGATGATCACTTACCTTTCATAGAGTTTGCTTACAACAATAGTTATCACTCTAGCATCCAGATGGCTCCTTATAAGGCTCTTTATGGGAGAAGATATAGATCTCCTATTAAATGGTTTGAAGTTGGTGAGGCTGGGTTAATAGGACCAGAGTTGGTTCACCAAGCTATGGATAAAGTGAAGATGATTCAAGAAAGGTTGAAAATAGTGCAGAGTCGTCAGAAATCCTTTAATGATGTTAGGAAAAGAGACTTAGAGTTTGAGGCGGATGATTGGGTGTATTTGAAGGTTTCACCCATGAAGGGTGTTATGAGGTTTGGAAAGAAGGGGAAACTTAGTCCTCGGTATATTAGCCCTTACATGATATCAAAGAGGATTGGTAATGCAGCCTAAGAGTTGGAGCTACCACTAGATTTACAAGTAGTCCATCCGGTATTCCATATTTAAATGTTGAAGAAGCGTATGGGTGATCCTTCACTTATTATACCGACTTAAGATATTGGTATTGAGGACAACCTATGTTGTGAGGAGATCCCCGTTCAGATTCTGGATCGTCAGGTTCGCAAGTTGAGAACCAAGGAGGTAGCATCAGTCAAGGTCTTATGGAGTAATCAGTTTGTTAAGGAAGCTACTTGGGTGGCTGAGGAGGATATGAAGAAGAGATATCCACATCTCTTTGGGTTCGGAGAAATTCCAAATCAAGGTACTAATATTTTTTTGTAAATTGATATGTTGATTGTGTTAAATTGCATATTTGGTGTTTGAGTTGGGTGTAGACGTTTCCACCCTCATTTCTACTTAGAGTAATCTCATTCGAGGACGAATGTTCCCAAAGGGGATATATTGTAACATCCTGCCTTAGAAATAGTTAAAAATAGAAAGAACAAATTTGTAAAGAGTCAATTTGAGAACTTTGCAAATTATGCTTAAGAAGTGAGTTTTGGGTCAAGTTCAAATGGCCATTGATGTGCCGTGAGATCTTAGCAATTTCGATGCTCAAAACTAAGGATTATGTTCAGAATCTAGTGTATTTATGTGGATATGATGTGTTTGGTGATGTTTGTACACATAAAACATGTGGATGTGAAAGAGAGAAGAAAAGAAGAAAATGCAGAGTGAAAGTTGATTTGGATCAATTAAAGACCACGGAAGGCCTAACGGGCCGTGGTCTTCACAACGGTCTGTGATGGTGATCGTATTGGATTTCCAGTGAGAAGGCCTTGAGAAGATAAATTTTGGCAATGCTAAGTAAGGACCACAGAAGCCCTGAGGAACCGTAATCCCCACCGTGATGCTGCTCCTAGAGTTGAACCAGTGAGGAGATTTTGAGAAACTGAAGCTTGAATTGGCTAAGTGAAGACCACGGGCACCCAGACAGACCGTGGTCATTGTAACGGTCTGTGGTGACGTTCGTCCTAAGATTCCAGTGTGCAAGCCTGAAGGACTAAGTTTTGAGAGTTCCAAGTAAGGATCACGGAGGGCTTCACGGACTGTGAAGCCCATGACAGGTCATCTGACTGTCCGTGAATCCACCCAACAATTCAGTCCTACTTCCCAAATCTCTTTAGACTGATTATTTGAATTAATTAGGTCATATTTTGTTTTTTGTTTCGTCATATCTGGAATGAGCGACTAGTTTCAAAATATTCTTGACTTTGGTCTTTATCGATTAACATTGAATCGATTTTCGAAGTTGAATTTTGGTTTTCTCATTATCAAGTGATTATTGAATTTTCAGATTTTTGTAAGTGATTTTTCTTAGTGGTTTCATTACAAATCTTTGTTTGTTCAGTTGAAACCATGAGTGGCTAAACACCACAGCTGGGGTTGTAGAAACTATGACGGAAATCTAAGTGTGAATTTGTAAAACGAGTAAAAGGTGATTTGTATTTGCAATGAATAATTCAGCTTTTGTTATTCATGTATTCTAATGAGTGCATGCATTAGAGATAGCATGTACCTATCAATTGTTCGAGAGAAAAGTGATAGTTAGGAAAAATCTGAGTTAATCTGATGAAATGGAGTCAATGTTCGAGAGAAGAGAGAAGAGAACTTTAATATCATTATAAGCAAGAGTAAAAGGACCGAGAGGACTTGGGTGAAAGTTATCTAACTAGACTGAGAAATGTTAGATACATCTAACTCGCCTGTAATTTGCAAAGAATGACTTTCCTAACACTCAGTTATGGACAAACACTAGATGTAACATTATGGGAAACACAACTCTTGTCATGACCCAGACCATCATGATTGGCACCCACACTAACCCTCCGGTGGGAGAACCGTTACTACAATCCAACTCAAGAAACTAATCCAAAACTAAGGCATTTAAGTTACGGAAGCAAGTTAAATACTAAGGAAAGAAATAGGGAGTTCTCATAAACTCCAAACAAAAGTCTAACAACTAAAACGAAATGTGGAAGTAACACCTAGAACCTGAAAGTCAATGTACCAAAACATCTAACAATGAACCATAAGTCTAAACAAGGAGGGATGCAACCCCTAAACTAATGAACTAATACTAACTAGAACAAATCTAAGTCTGGAATATGGACATAGACGAAAAGAGAGCTCATGGCCACCCGGAAGAACTAGCTCACCCTTGAATTCAAAGTCATCACTGATCTTCTAGACGAGGTCTGTCAATAGCCGTCTGAAGATGCCCTGTACTCAAGAAAGAAAGAGTAAGTGCAGTATCAGTACACAACCATAGTGTACTGGTAGGATAATGCGGCTATCCCACTAAGTGTAACTTACATAAGTCCATAAAACAATATAACTACATGCATATATCGAACATACACAATATCATCTACATTTACAAACAAGGTACAATTTCACATTTCTCAAGATACACAATTATATCAAATCATTGGTCTTCTCATAGAACACAAAGCCAAACAGTTATCATACCGAAATGTGGTACCCGATACAATGTTTATGCAGAAACATGGCAATCGATCCCATATTTATGCCATCCAAGTTAGTATGTCTGAATGCAACACCCGATCGATTCAATAAGCCACAATCACAATCACAATCACAAAGTACATTCTCACAATCATACATTCAAGTCATTATTCATGTCATTCATAGTAATATATCCTCATTTACAACAAGTGTGATCAATAATGCAACATTCGCATACATACCTGCATCATAATGAAGAAAAGACAAACATACATCACACAATCATAGAATTACAACCATCACCTACGTCGAAACAAGCTCGAAACCCTAAGAAACTTGATCCTTCTCTTTCCGAATTCGTTCCGCTTGTTCTTTGTCTACAAACAATCAATATAATATGGGAATCAATAAACAATCACTAATTACCCAAATTACTAACAATTCTATGAACCCAAGATCAAACCCATGACCCCAAGTATCCAATTTAGGGTTGTTTCCACCATAATTTCCAGATCAACACCCTTCCCCATCGATAATTACACATTAGATTACTTTTTACAGATTAAAAAATGGTTTAGGGTAGAGAAAAGCTTACCATTAGCGTAAAAAATGGTGGAAAACTGTCAAGAATCGCCTGGGGTTCGTTCCTTAGCTATAAAAACCAAAAAGTGCAGAATAAAGATATTTTGGGGTTTATTTATGACTTTAAGTCATATCAGGCCCACCACAGCGACACCTACCTCGCTACAGCGGCCCCACCAAAGAGACTGAAAACACCGCCAAATCGGCTTACATGAAACAGTGAGCTATTTCAATAATTCCAAGACCCCTATTTCACAACACACCTTTAACCAACGACGCTAAAAAAATACAGTTCACGCTAAGATCGATTCCGAGAGTTCTACTCACTCGAATTCAATTTCGTAAGGTCGTACGAGTTCCTTAACGACTTATCTAACTACTCATGAAATAAAAATCATAATTAAATCACCCAATTTTTACCAGATTTCCCTACACCTTAATGACTCTGATTTCGTCCAAATCTAGACTAGGTTGGGAAATTCCAAGTTACTACGAAAAAGTGTTTCGACCCAAAAGTTTTCCCCATTGGCTTTTCTATAACGACGGAACCCGGCGGTTACAATAGATGCCAATTTACACATCACTTGTCCCCGAGTGACAAACTTAGGAAAAGCAGACTAAATAAGGGATGAAGTAGTACCTGGATCGACGAACAATTGGGGATACTTGTCTCGCATGCCCCTCTCGGTTTCCCAAGTAGATTCCTCAATTGGACGATTCTTCCATTGAACCTTCACGGATTTAATCTTCTTGGTCCTCAAGTTACGCACTTCACTATCAAGAATTGCAATCGGTTCCTCCTTGTAACACCCTGTATATCTAACGACCTAAGCTAGAGCCCAATGTGTAGTCTAGTAGCCTAATGGGGTATAAATGTGAGGTTAGAATCTTAAAATATATTCCCTAACTTGGTTCTAAGGTCCTAATGCCTAAATTTCAAAGCATGGCTCCCACAAGGATGTCCCAAGGCCCCTTGATGAGAGCCAAGAGCTGCTTATAAAGCTGTCAAAAATAGCTTGGTTCACGAAGGGAGCAGTATGGTCCGTGGACATACTCACGCCCCGTGGATTGGTCTCATGAGTTGAGACTTAGTCTCCTCACCAAGACCTCACTTGACCCATCTCTGAATCAAACCACACCCATGCAGGACAGGCCGTGGACCCATTCACAATCCGTGGATAGGGTCCATGGATTTCAACCTGCAAAAGTTGGTTTGGGGTTCGGCCATAGTGGGGGTTAGTGCGTAAATTCCTCTTTTATTAATTAAAGGTAGGGGTAGTTATATTTAGTTGTTTTAGGTATATTAAAGTATTTTAAATATTAAAACAAGTCTTTTAACTCTCATAAGTTTCAACTCTCAAAAATCAAACCAACTTCCCTCCCAAAATATTCTCTCTCTAAACTCCATTGAAGAAAAAAGAAGAAGCTCAAGATTAGGGTTCAAGCTCCAAGATTTTCACTCAAATTTCATGGGAAACATCAATTAAGGTATGGGGACTTTGATTAATGGAATACGTTTCTTCATGAAGCCCTTCAACTTTTGATTTCGAAATTGGTAACTTCTCTAAAAACTAGGGTTTCTATTCCAACCATGGGTTCTTCTTAAAAAAATGATTCGATTATGTTAATTACATTATATTATGGATGATTTGATGTTTAATGGTGATTTTGATTGTAAATTTCCCCATGAACACCCCCATGACCCCAATTTTAATTATTGTGATGGGTGTATTGATGCAAGATGACTACCATGAATTGTATCCATGTTAATTTAGTTATTAAATATTGATTTATTCCTGCCAATTGTAAAATTTTTAGGTGTAATTGGGAGACCTGATCTATGACCCTTGAGTGGGGGTAAATTGCTAGGGTGTGTGTAGGTTGATGAAGTTGTATATGAACCTGTGGTTCAACTATATAATGATGATCTTATGGTTATAGTGTGTTGAATGAATTGATGCAAGACCCTCTTCCCATATACCCTTGCACTTACCCATAAATGAAAGGACTTTGATGTGATATCAATGTAGTGTTGATTGTTAAGAACACTCTCATGAACATGATGTGAAAGACTTACTCACTTATTAAGGATTCTAAGGACTCCATGAGCTACCATGAAACAATGATGTTTAAATGCTATGCATTCTTCCATGAACATGATTATAAAGTAAAGACTTAACATGATCATAAAAAGGGAATTAGGCTGAGCACCGAGTGGATAGGAACAAGAGATGGAAACCTTTTACCTCAGTCAGTTCGAGTTTCTAGAGGCAATCTCCCTCTCCGATAACTATGTGCCCACATAGGTCTATTAGCTAGTGGATCCACCTATAAGCTAACCATGTTAGTCCTACCTTAGGCAAGTAGGACACCTCATTTTGGTCTGCGGCAGTACACCAAATTCCATGTAGCTCGCATGGTCTATGGCGGTTAAATCTAAACTTCCCTACATGACAAGACTAAAATCCATGACATGACAAGAATCAAGAATACAAACATAAGGTATGTACTATGATTACTTGAGGGGTCTTACTTAGTGTGAGTGGGGGTATGGGACTTCACTTATACATTGCACAAGTGAGCTTGGAGAGTGATTGTGGTAAGTGCTTGCCAACATGATGCTTTATTAAGTTAATGTATACCATGCATGAACATGAACCAGGAATATAAATGTGAACATGAATATGAGTTATATCTATGACTTCTTAATAGGCTTTGCTTGGTATACGTGGGGGTATGGGACTTCACTCATACATTGCATTGCCAGACCTATGAAGGGGTTAGGGTGTGGGTTACCTATGACATGAATGTATGTAATTCCATGAGTGCATGTAATGAGTTGGTATTTGGAATGACTTGCTTTCTATGAACTTATAGACATGATGTCTCCTTGTCTATTATTGTTGGCTTGGATGGAATCAAGGTGAGTTATACATGACTATGGTACTGTAAAGTGGTTTATTGTATGGTTTGACTTGGTAATTACTTTAAAGGTGCATAATGTCTTTGAAACATGATAAAGGAATGATTTCAACTAAATGTCCATTTTTGCATGATTTAAGGTTTTTATGCATGTTTCCATACTTAGTACAATTATTTGTGCTAACCCCTTTCTCTACCTTTTTACTATGAGTGTAGGTTCTGGTCGTTGAGACTACTATTTCTTCAAGTGAAGCTTGGGTTGACTATTCCCTAGGCTTGGTGAGTCCTCATGTTCGAGGACAAGATGTCATTGATTCTAGTTTATAGTTTACCTTTCATGTTCTAGAGTATGTTGTATTTCCTATATTTGGATACTTCATTGATGTAAGGGCTTTGACCCTAATTGTACTCTTATGTTTTAGATAGGGATTGAGACAAGTCTAGTTTCCTATTTTTCCTTATTGAAAGAAGTTGACTTCTATTGTAAAAGTTTTAAATTTTCTGCATTATTCTATGTATTTATGTTATGATGATGCTAAGGGCTTGTACGAGACCCCTTCGGGGTTAAGTACGCCATGTTACGAGTATGGGTGCTCTCGGGTCGTTACAAACTTGGTATCAGAGCATAAGGTTTTGGGATGATACTTAGGGTGATGTCTTATTAACCACATGTAGTAGAGTCTTTTTCATGAGTGTGAAGCGCGCCACACTTATGGATGAGGGGCTATAAGATGTTTTAGGAACTCTCACTTATTTGATTACTCGTTAGTCATGCTTTAGAGTTTTATATCCATGAAGGTCCTTTCCTAACCCTTTTCCTGTGCATATAGGAATATGAATACAAGAATAGCGGTTGCAAGGAGAGTGGAAAGGGTTGTTGCTAATAAGGGAGTTCCTCCCCAAGACCCCCAAGATCCTCAAGATGAAGAAACTATGACTTATATGGAGATTAGATCGGCTCTCCAAACCTTGACCCGTATTCTAATGACTCAAGTCACTAAGGATACAAGAGAACATGGAAACACCAATGATAACACTAGAGCCTCAAGGTTGAGAGACTTTACGAGGATAAACCCTCCAAAGTTCTTTGTCTCTAATGTGAGTAAAGATCCTCAAGAATTTGTTGAGGAGATAAAGAAGATAGTAGAGGCTATAGGGGTAACCTCTAAAGAAAAGGCAGGAAAGGAGTGGGTCCCATTGATTGGGATGTATTCAGAAAGGCGTTCCTTGATAAATACTTTCCCCATGAAAAGAGGGAGGCCAAGGTGGAGGAATTCATAAACCTTTGCCAAGGAAGTTGGGTGTTGAAGAATACTCTCTTAAGTTTACTGAGTTGTCCAAGTATGCTACATCCATAGTGGCGGAGCCAAGAGATGAAATAAGTAGGTATGTAACGGATTTGTCTAGCTTGGTGAGAAAACAATGTTGTTCGGCTATACTTCATGACAACATGGATATATCCCGTCTTATGGTGTACGCTAAGCAAATGGAGGATCAAAAACTCCAAGGAAAGAATAGGGATGTGAAGAGGCCTAGGACCGTTGTTAGAAACTCCTCCATGGGTAAGTTTGAGGTTCAATACAAACCAAGGTTCAAAAAGAGGTTTTCCAACCAAGGTTCCTCCAATTCTCCAAGGCCCAATAAAGATAGGGTGTCTAACCCTAAGCCTCAAGGAGGTAATGGTGGTGGATATTCCATGACAAGGCCTACATGTGCTAAGTGTAGCAAGAGATATGAGGGCAAATGTCTTAGTTGAACGGATGGTTGTTTTCATTGTGGAAAGAGTAGTCAAATGGTTAAAGATTGTCCTATGTTAAAGGTTCCATGGAGAGAGGGCCAGCAAGTCCCTCCAAGTGGCTCAAATCTGGATGCTCCCAAGAAGAATCGCTTTTACGCCCTTCAATCCCAAAGTGATCAAGAGGGATCTCCAGACGTTGTTACCGGTATGTTGCAAGTATTTTCAATCAATGTTTATGCATTGTTAGACCCCGGGGCCACATTGTCTTTTGTTACTCCTTTGGTGGCTACGAAATTTGATGTACTCCACGATGTCTTAGAAGAACCCTTTTTGGTGTCTACCCCGGTAGGTGATTTTGTTATAGCTAAAAGAGTGTATAGGAGATTTCCTATCTCTTTGTCTCATAGAGTCACTTTGGTAGATTTGGTTGAATTAGATATGCTGGACTTTGATGTCATTTTGGGGATGGATTGGCTTCATGTTTATTTTGCTTCCATTGATTGTAGGACTCAGGTAGTAAAGTTTTAGCTTCCAAATGTGCCCGTTTTAGAATGGAAGGGGGGAAATTCAATCCCTAGAGGTCAATTCATTTCATATCTTAAGGCTTGTAAAATGATTTCTAAGGGTTGTATCTATCATAGTGTAAGAGTTAAGGACATTGAGTCCTAGACTCCTCCTTTAGAGTCGGTCCTCGTAGTTAGGGAGTTTCCCGAATGGGAAATAGACTTCAGCATTAATCTTTTGCCTGGGATTCCTCCCGAATGGGAAATAGACTTCGGCATTGATCTTTTGCCGGATACTCAACCCATATCAATTCCCTCTTACCAGATGGCTCCGGCTGAATTAAAAGAGTTGAAGTCACAACTCAAAGACTTGCTAGACAAGGGTTTTATACAACCAAGCATATCTCCATGGGGTGCCCCGGTTTTGTTTCTGAAGAAGAAAGATGGGTCCCTTAGGATGTGTATTGATTACCACCAATTGAACAAGGTCGCTATAAAGAACAAGTAACCTCTCCCTAGAATTGATGATTTGTTTGACCAACTCCAAGGGGTGAGTTACTTTTCGAAGATTGACCTAAGGTCGGGCTACCACCAACTTAAGGTGAGGGAGGTTGAGGTTCCTAAGACGGCCTTCCGAACAAGATATGGTCGCTCTGAATTCCTAGTCATGTCCTTTGATCTAACAAATACCTCGACGACATTCATACATCTTATGAACATGGTGTTTAGACAATATCTTGATTCATTTATGAGTGTTTTTATTGACGATATCTTGATCTACTCTAAGAGTGAGGGTGATCACATGAAACATTTGAGGATGGTTTCGCAAGTCCTTAAGGACTAACAATTGTATGCTAAGTTTAGCATGTGCGAATTTTGGCTAAGGTCGGTTGCTTTCCTAGGTCATATTATGTCAAGCATGGGTATAGAAGTTGATCCTAAGAAAATGGATGCGGTTAAGAGTTGGCCTAGACCCCTAAGTCCCACCGACATCCGAAGCTTTTTTGTTTTGGCCTGTTACTATTGGAGGTTTGTTGAGGGTTTCTCCTCTACCGCTTTTCCATTAATGCCCTTAACCCAAAAGAAGTCCAAATTTGAGTGGACGGAGGCTTGTGAGAAAACCTTCCTAGAATTGAAGGATAGGCTCACATCTGCTCTGGTTTTGACCTTACCGATGGGTTTATAGTTTATTATAATGCGTCTCGAGTGGGTTTAGGATGTATTCTCATGCAACATGGTAAGGTGATTGCCTTTTCTTCAAGGCAACTCAAGATTTATGAAAAGAATTATCCAATTGATGATCTCGAACTAGCGGCGGTGGTGTTTTCTTTGAAAATATGGACACTATCTCTATGGGGTACCTGTAGATGTGTTTACCGACCACAAGAATCTTCAATATGTGTTTAGCCAAAAAGATTGGAACCTTCGACAAAGAAGATGGTTAGAGCTTTTGAAGGATTATGACATGAGTGTCCTTTATCACCCCGGCAAAGCCAATGTAGTTGTGGATGCCTTAAGTAGAATGTCCATGGGTAGTGTGACTCATGTAGAAGATGAGAAGAAGGAATTGATTCGTGATGTACATAGGTTGGCCCGTATAGGTGTCCAACTTGTGGATTCCGCCAAGGGTGGATTCATGGTTCACCATAGTTCTGAATCACCCTTTGTGGTTGATGTAAAGTCTAAGCAACATCTTGATCCTATTTTGATGGAATTGAAATAATCGATTCTCAACAAGTCCATTGAGGCTTTCTCTCAAGGGGGAGATTGGGTGCTTAGGTACCCAGTTAGGTTGTGTATTCCAGATGTATATAGATTGAGAGAGAAAATTTTAGAAGAGGCTCATGGTTCGCGGTATTCTATTCATCCAGGAGCCACCAAGATGTACGTGCTTATGGGAAGTCTATTGGTGGAATAGTATGAAGAAGGATATAGCGGGTTTCATAGCCAAATGTCCAAATTGTCAACAAGTCAAGGCCGAGATATGAATATTCCCACTTGGAAGTGGGAGGTTGCCCCGAACTCGAAGACTACACGATTCTATTTGGGTCATTGTTGATAGGATGACGAAATCTGCCCACTTCATTCCCGTCAAGGTTACTTTTTTGGCGAAAGACTGTGCTAAGTTGTACATCAAGGAGGTAGTGAAGTTGCATGGAGTTCCTTTGTCTATCATATCGGATAGAGGTACTTAATTTACTTCCCATTTACGGAATGCTTTCTCACAAAGGCTTGGTACCATTGTTAAACTTAGAACCTCTTTCCACCCTCAAATGGATGGTCAAGCCGAATGCACCATTCAAACCTTAGAAGACATGTTGAGGGCGTGTGTGATTGATTACAAGGGTAATTAGGATGATCATCTTCCTTTGATAGAATTTGCCTATAATAATAGTTATCACTCTAGCATTGCCATGGCTCCGTTTGTAGCACTATATGGTAGGAGGTGTAGATCTCCGATTGGGTAGTTTGAGGTAGGTGAGTTTGCTCTAATTGGTCCCGAACTAGTCTATGATGCTATTGAGAAAGTTCAACTCATTAGAGAGAGGTTGAAGATGGCTCAAAGTCGGCAAAAGTCCTATGACGACAATAGAATAAGGGATCTTGAATTTGATTTTGGTGAATGGGTCTACTTGAAAATCTCACCTATGAAAGGTGCGATGAGGTTCGGCAAAAAGGGGAAACTTAGTCCCCGGTATATGGGGCCGTACCAAATCTTGAAATGTGTTGAAAATATGGCATGTGAGTTAGATTTTCCAAGTGAGTTGGTTCCGGTTCACCCAGTGTTTCATGTCTCCATGCTTAAGAGGTGCATTGGTGATCCGGTGTCCATCCTCCCTTTAGAGGCTTTAGGAGTTAATGAGAATCTTTCTTATGAAGAGGTCCCGGTTGAGATCTTGGACCGGCAAGTGAAGAAGTTAAGAAACAAAGAAGTAGCGTCCATTAAGGTTCTGTGAAGAAATTACTTAGTTGAGGGTGCTACATGGGAGGCCGAGGCCGATATGATGTCCCGTTACCCTCATCTTTTTCCTTCTACTCCTATTCAAGGATGCGGTAACTAGTTCCTCTTAAGCTTAGTATCTTGGGAGTCATGTGTATTGTTTGGTTTTCCATGGTTTCCCTATATTATGCATGTTCTTGTGAGAATTCATGTTTTAGTGTTTATTGAGTTTTCATGATGTCTATGTTTTCTCATGTTGATGTGCATTTTTATAATGAGAATTGCATTTTTTACTCCATGAGGAGAAATAATGAACATGCTCAGTTTTGTTTGATGAAATGCCATAGTGGTTTAATATTGTTATGTTGAGCTTGTTTGATGAGGAAAAGGTAATTCCTCCCATGCTTATGTAAATTGATGAGTAGTATGCCTATTGGGTTGGTAGAAGAAATTCCTACTTTCTTGCATTGAATTGACCATGTTATGAAATGGAGTGGAAGTTTCCTCCTTTTGAGTATTGCATTGTTGAATAGTGCATTGTGAGTTGTGCTCATTTTTTATCTTTCATGCATGATGGGTTGCTAGTCTAGAGTTTCTAACTTATTTTAGTGTCTTGGTCATCATTCAGGGACGAATATTCCCAAGGGGGAGATAATGTAACACCCCATATTTCTAATGACCTAAGCTAGATTTCAACATGTAGTCTAGTAGCCTAATGAGGTATAAACGTAAGATTAGAGTCTTAAAATATATTCCCTAACTTGGTACTAAGGTCCTAATGCCTAAACATCAAAGTGTGGCTCCCACAAGGACCCCCTAAAGGCCCTAGATGAGAGCCAAGAGGCTGTCTATAAAGCTGTCAAAAGCATCTTGGTTCATGAGGGGAGCATCCACGCCACGTAGACTGACTCACACCCCGAAGATAGGAGTCGTGAGTCAGGACTTAACTACCTCAAAGGTCCCCTAAACCACCTAGTTACAGCCTCATTCCACGAGGGTGCAGTTTGGTCCGTGGACCTACACACGCCCCATGGATTGGTCTCGTGAGTTGAAACTTAGTCTCCTCACCAAGGCCTCACTTGACTCCTCTCTGAACCAAACCACTCACACGCAGTACAGGCCGTGGACCCATCCACGATGCGTGGATAGGGTCCATCGATCCCAACCTGCAAAAGCTGGTTTGGAGTTCGGCCATAGTAGGGGTAAGTTGGTAAATTCCTCTTTTATTAATTAAAGGTAGGGGTGTTATATTTAGTTGTTTTAGGTATATTAAAGTATTTTTAAGTATTAAAACAAGTCTTTTAACTCTCATAACTCTCAACTCTCAAAAATCAAACCCACTTCCCTCCCAAAATATTCTCTCTCTAAACTCCATTGAAGAACAAAGAAGAAGCTCAAGATTAGGGTTCAGGCTCCTAGCTTTTCACTCAAATTTCGTGAGAAACATGAATGAAGGTATGGGGACTTTGATTCATGGAGCCCTTCAACTCTTGATTTCGAAATTGGTAACTTCTCTAAAAACTAGTGTTTCTATTCCAACCATGGGTTCTTCCTAAAAAAAGATTCTATTATGTTAATTGCATTATATTATGGATGATTTGCTGTTTAATGGTGATTTTCATTGTAAATTTCCCCATCAACCCATGAACACAGTATCACCCCAATTTCAAGTATTGTGATGGGTGTAGTGATGCAAGATGACTACCATGAATTTTATCCATGTTAATTTAGTTATTGAATCTTTTTTTTATTCATGCCTATTGTAGTATTTTTAGGTGTAATTGTGAAACATGATCTATGACCCTTGAGTGGGGTAAATTGCTAGGGTTTGTGTAGGTTGATGAAGATTGTATATGAACTTGTGGTTCAACTAAATAACAATGATCTTATTGTTATAGTGTGTTGATGGAATTGATGCAAGACCCTCTTCTCGTATGACCTAGCAGTTACCCATGCATGAAAGGACTTTGATGTGATATGAATGTATTGTTTATTGTAAAGAACACTCTCATGAACATGATGTGAAAGACTTACTCACTTACCATGAAACCATGATGTTTGATTGCTATGCATTCTTCCATGAAGTAAAGACTTAACATGATCACAAAAAGGGAATTAGGCTTAGCACCGATGGATAGGAACAAGACATGGAAACCGTTTACCTCATTCAGTCTGGGTTTCTAGAAGCGATCTCTCTATCTCATAACTATGTACACACATAGGTCTATTAGCTAGTGGATCCACCTATAAGCTAACCATGTTAGTCCTACTTTAGGCAAGTAGGACACCTCTTTTCGGTGTGGGGCAGTACACCAAATTCCATGTAACTCGCATGGTCTATGTCGGTTAAAGCTAAACTTCCCTACATGACGAGACTAAAATCCATGACATGACATGAATCAAGAACATAAACATAAGGAATGTACTATGATTACTTGAGGGGTCTTACTTAGTGTGAGTGGGGGTATGGGACTTCACTCATACACTGCACAAGTGAGCTTGGAGAATGATTGTGGTATGTGCTTGCCGACATGATACTTTTTTAAGAACCATGAACATGAACCATGAATATAAATGTTAACATGAACATGAATTATATCTACGACTTCTTAATAGGCTTTGCTTGGTATGAGTGGGGGTATGAGACTTCATTCAAACATTGCACAAGTAAACCTATAAATGTGTGGGTTACCTATGACATGAATTTATGTAATTCCATGTGTGCATGTAATGAGTTGGTATTTGGAATGACTTGCTTTCTATGAACTTATAAACATGATGTCTCCTTGTCTATGATTGTTGGCTTGGATGGAATCAAGGTGAGTTATGCCTAACTATGGTAGTCTAAAGTGGTTTATTGTATGGTTTGACTTGGTAATTACTTTAAAGGTGCATAATGGCTTTCAAACTTGATAAAGGCACGATTTCAATTAGATGTCCCTTTTTGCATGATTTAAGGTTTTTATGCATGTTTCTATACTTAGTACAATAAATTGTGCTAACCCCTTTCTCGACCTTTTTACTATGAGTGTAGGTTCTGATCGTTGAGACGACTATTTCTTCAAGTGAAACTTGGGTCGACTATTCCCTGGGTTTGGTGAGTCCTCAAGTTCGTGGAAAAGACGTCATTGATTCTAGTTTCTAGTTTACCTTTCATGTTCTAGACTATGTTGTATGTCCTATATTTGGAGACTTCATTGATGTAAGGACTTCGACCTAATTGTACTCTTATGTTATAGATGGGGATTGAGACAAGTCTAGTTTCCTATTTTTCCTTATTGAAAAAAGTTGACTTCTATTGTAAAAATTTTAGATTTTCCGCACTATGTCTTTATGTTATGATGATGCTAAGGGCTTGTACGAAACTCCTTTGGCATTAAGTACGTCGTGTTACGACTAAGGGGTGCTCTCGGGTCGTGACACTCCTCATATTGGAGGTCTTTGCCTTACACAATTGAGTCCCACTTAATGATATAATCCCCGTCACCATGATACCTCTACAACATGGACACATGAAATACCGGATGAACTCCTGATAAATTGGGAGGTAAAGCCAATCTATACGTTATCGATCCTACACATTCAAGGACCTTAAATGGACCAATGTATCGCGGACTTAGCTTACCTTTCTTGCCGAATTTTATCACCCCTTTCATTGGTGATATCTTAAGAAGAACATTGTCACCATTTTGAAACGCCATGTCTCTTAACTTATGATCCGCATACTTCTTTTGTTTACTTTGGGCTCCTAGAAGCTTAGCTTTAATACTCCTCACCTTATCTTGAGCATCCTTCTCTAAATCTACCCCCAATGGTTTCACATATCCAGCCTCGAACCATCCTATCGGTGATCTACATCCCCTCCCATAGAATGCCTCAAATGGTGTCATATCTATGCTGGAGTGATAACTACTATTATAAGAGAACTCACACAAATGTAAGAACTTATCCCAATGTCCTCCAAAATCAATCACACATGCTCTCAACATGTCCTCTAACAGTTGGATAGTCCTCTCCGATTGCCCATCAGTCTGCGGATGAAAAGCGGTACTAATAGTGAGTTGTGTGCCCAATTCATCATGTAATTTCCTCCAAAACTTGGAGGTAAACTTAGTACCACGATTTGATATAATAGAAAGGAGCACCCCATGCAACCTCACTATAACTTTCACATATACCTTAGCCAATTGTTCAGCATTATAATCTATTCTTACCGGAATAAAGTGGGCTTACTTAGTCAATCTATCAACCACTACCCAAATAGAATCAAACTTCCCCAAAGTCTTGGGAAGTCCAACCACAAAATCCATGGCTATCCTCTCCCACTTCCATTCCGGAATTGGCATTCTTTGAAGCAAACCCGCAGGCCTTTGATGTTTATACTTCACTTGTTAACAATTTTGACACTTAGCCACAAACTCCGCTATATCCTTTTTCATGCTCAGCCACCAATAAATTCGCTTCAAATCTCAGTACATCTTTGTCACACCCGGATGAATAGAATATTGCGAACCATGGGACTCTATCAACCACTTTTGAATCAAGTCATCAACTCGAGGAACACAAATCCTCCCTTTAAAACTAAGCACACCTTCCGCATCAAGAGTGGTCTCTCGTGCCTTAACAATCGTAGTCTTCTTCTTAAGTTCATTCAAATTTTCATCCTCAAATTTCTTGGCCTTGATCTCTTCAATGAATGTGGACCTCACTTCAATGCTAGCTAACACCCCACCTCTCTCTGAGATGCCCAATTGCATGAATTTAGACTCCAAGGTCTGAATTTCTTTAGCCAAAGGTCACTTGGTTACACTTGAGCAAGCTAAACTACCCATACTCCCCGCTTTTCAACTCAAAGCGTCTTCCACTACATTAGTCTTACCCGGACGGTACTTAATGGTGACATCATAATATTTACATAAATCCATCCACCTTCTCTGTCTCAAATTCAGATCTTTTTGAGTGAACACATGCTGCAAACTCCGATGATCGGTAAATACTTCACACTTGACACCATAAAGGTAATGCCGCCAGATCTTAAGAGCAAACACTACCACTGTCAACTCCAAATCATGTGTTGGATAATTCCTCTCATGCACCTTCAATTGTCGCGAGGCATAAGCTATAACATTCTTATCCTGCATCAACACAACACCCAAACAAGCAATAAAATCTTTACCTTCCATTGGTAATGCTAGAATAGACACGGTGGTCAAGAGAGTCTTGAGCTTTTGGAAGCTTTTCTCACATTTTTTAGTCCATTCAAATGGTATCTCTTATTTGGTCAAATTAGTCAAGTGAGTGGCAATGAAGCTAAGTTCTTCACAAGTCAATGATAATAGCTAGCGAGTCCCACACAACTCCTAACTTCCATCACAGAGCTAGGCCTAACCCAATTTTTAACTGCCTCAATCTTTTGAGAATCTACCATTACCTCTTCTTTTGAAACTACATGTCCCAAAAGTGCAACCGAAGTCAACCAAAAATCACACTTAGAGAATTTAGCATACAACATTTGTTTCCCAAGAACACCCAGAATAATATGAAGATGGTCGGCATACTCTTTCTCACTTTTCAAATAGAACAAAATATCATCAATGAAGACTATGACAAACGAATCAAGAAATGGCTTGAACACCACATTCATGAAACTCATGAAAGCTACAGGCGCATTGGTCAAACCAAAGGACATAACCAAAAACTTATAATTCCCATAGCAAGTTCTAAATGCCGTCTTGGGCACATCCTCAGGACTAATTTTCAACTGATGGTAGCCAGACCTTAGATCAATCTTGGATAAAACTAATGCACCTTGCAATTGGTCAAAGAGATCATCTATTCAAGGCAAAGGGTACTTGTTTCAAATGGTGACCCTATTCAATTGCCGATAATCTATACACATTCTCATACTACCATATTTTTCTTAACAAACAAAACTAGAGCATCCCATGGGGAAGCACTAGGACGAATAACTCTCTTGGATTTGAGCCTTATGCTCTCTCAACTCCGCTGGGGCCATATGATATGGAGGGATAGAAATGGGACGAGTATCAGGTTCGAAATCAATGCAGAAATCTATATCTCTATCCAGAGGCATACCAGGCAAATCATTTGGAAACACTCCTCCAATTCTGACACCGCAAGAATGGACTCAATAAATGGAGCCTCAACCTCAACATCCCTAATATGAGCCAAATATGTCAAACAACCCTGCCCTACCAATTTTTTAGCCTGAATGGAGGATATGATATTGGTTTGCTTAGTCTTGTACACCCCTTCCCACTCTAATTTTTCCCTTCCCGAAATTTCTAGAGTTACAGACTTAGTGTTACAATTAAGCACTACATAATAGGGGGACAATCAAGTCATGCCTAAGATTATGTCAAAGTCAGTCATATCCAAAATCGCTAAATCAACCCAAGTCTAAAAACCCTTAAACAAAATAGGACAAGCACGATAGACATGGATGACTATGACAGACTTTCCAACTGGGTAGAAACATGGATGGTGGCATAAGTCTATCACAAATCATAGAAAATGTTGTGGTAAATCGCACGAATTCATATGAAAAAGTGGAACCCAGATCAAACAACACATTAGCCATATGATCACAGACAAGAATAGTATATGTGATCATTGCGTCAGATGCCACTACCTCATTCTTGCCCGAAAAAGCATAATATTGACCCCTATCATCTGGACGAGCTACTTCACTGCCTGGTTACATTGTACCTCTACATGTGTTACCATTTTCTCTACCCCCACGACCTCGTGGATCACCTCCTCGCCCACCTTGTGGACGTCCTCTACCATTATTACCATTCCCCATGGGTACCACTACTCTAGATAGCTGCTGCGCAGACTCCAACACACGTGGGTGGGGATAATCTCTCCTCATATGCCTAGGTTCTCCACAATTGTAGCAAGTACGATCAAAAGGTGGTCTGCCACCCATCAAAGGGGCGACTCCCTGGCTATCCTAAATCAAATTATGAGATGGAGTTCCCAAGTAATTACCTATAAAGGCGGGCATGGCGGACTAAATTGGCCTTGCTACAAGTGTTGGCCTCCCTGATCCTCTAGAGTAAGAACCTTGAAAGTTACCCAAGTTCTTGGCTATTTTTTCCACTACCTTAGCCTGACCATCTCTCTTCACCCTCTCCACCTTCTTAACAAAGTCTATCACCTCATTAAAGTTTTTCCCTGCAGAGGTCATGTGAACATATAATATCGGCAACTCATAATTTTAGCCCCTTAATAAATAAACGGATCCTCGTTTCCTTAGTAGTCACCATGTCACGTCCCAAGCATACCCCCCTAGATGTAACACGGTGTACAAGACTCCGAAAAGTCTCATAAAAGCCTTATAGCATTCTTGAACATAAGAGCATAGGAAAATAGTGCGAAATTTAAAACTTTTCTTTACAATCGAAGTCATTTTTCATTAAAAAAAAACAAGAGGAAGTCTTTCTATACTATGTCTCAAACCATCTACAATGCTTTAAATAAACTTTGGGACATAGTCCATACAAAAGCTTTAAACATAAAGTAAAAGACATAAAGGGAAATAGTGGGTTCGTCCTCAAAACTATGAGGACTCACCAAATCTTCATTTGCTTGCTCATTAGAAACCTATCCTTCAAGTATAGAACATCAAATCTCCAAACCCTACACTTTGGTAAAAATGAAGAAATATGGGTTAGCACATTGAATGTACTAAATATGATAGTCATGCAAAAACCATGCTTAAAAAGGACATTTTATTTGAAAGTCATGCTTTATGCCAATTTGAGAAAAACTTGTTGAACATATAAGTCATTTCTTCTCATTAAAAGATAATCAACATATAAGCCATTTCCTCACACTAAGCTTTCACCTTAAGTAAACCCAAGCCATACTTTGTGCAATATATGAATAGTGTCCCATACCACCATCCACACTAAGTACCACATTAAGGCCACCAAAAGTGAACTTACCATTCTTCCTTTTCATCACTAGACAGTACTCATACATAAGGAACATAAACATTTCGTAAGTCATAACAAGGAAGTAACTCATAATACAACCCAAGTATAGCATGCATCATTACAATTAAGCATATAAGTCAACATTCTTCATTAGCTTCATTAAGAGCACTTTCATTCATTAGCCATTAAGACATTAGAGATCTCACCATAGCCCTCTCAAAGCGTACTCATGCAATGCATGGATGGTATCCCATACTACCACCTACACTTCATGAACCTCTCAAGTAACCATAGTGCATATCTCACATGATGGGAATAAGCATTAAACGACATAGACTATGAGAGCAAACCATGGAATTCGGTGTCATATGAACCCATACCGAAAGAAGGTGTCCTACTTTCCTAAGGTAGAACTAGGTACATTTTAGCTTAGGTGGATCCACTAGCTAATATCCTATATGGGCACATAGTTATCGGATAAGAAGGATGTTCATTGGAACTCTAACCTAACGTTGGGAGAGTTTCCATCTTACCATATATACTCGGTGCTTGTCCTCCATTCCCATAGAGTAGTTCATTCAGATTAACATTATGCACTTCAGAAGGCCACAACCATTTGGCCAACCAACCCAAGGTACATTACACATGAAAGGGCTACCACCATTAGGTCTACTGATTCAAGGTACATTACATGGATAGCTCATTGAATCCTCAAGAAAGGTCCACCACCATTAGGTTTACCGTTTCAAGGTTCATCAATTCACGTATGAAAGGGCCACCATAATTAGGTCTACCGATTCAAGGTTTATCATCACATTAGTTTCTAGACTCATCATGAAGGGCTACGAACATTAGGCCTACTATTTCAAGGCATAGCCTAGAATATTTTGTCATTCATTTATGAAAGGGTTACCAACATTAGGTCTAACAATTCGAGGCAAAGCCTCACAATACTTCATTAGTCATTTATGAAAGGGCTACCAACATTAGGTCTACCGATTCCATGTCCATTAAGTCAAGACACATTATTTAGTCATTTATGAAAAGAATGACATAGACCTATCGATTCATATTCATTTAGTGAAAAACCATTCATTACACAAAAAGATGATGTCTAAGCCTACCAATTCAAGGTACTTCATTCAAGATCACATTCATCAATACAAGAAAAGGATGTCTTAAGTCTACTAACTCAAGATATAACATCACATTATAGAAACCCTTCACATTTTATCATCATTATTCATGAGTGTTAATTGAGAATATACTTTCAATAATAACACAGATACATTCTAAACATGATCAAATACTTTCATTGAGATCACATACATATACTTCATCTCATGATCCTACATAGATCCTTCATGAAATTGCCTTCCAAAGCTATGAATCAATATCAACCCAAACATCTAGAATACTACATTAGATAATGGAATTCACATGATTCAATAACTAATTCAATATAAACATAAATAATTCAACATACTTTCATGATCAATCAATTCCCAATATCAATTCACAACTTAGGATTTTGGGGGAAATAGTGGTTCATAGGAGAAATTCACCATAATTCATCATTAATTCAACAATCCATTCATAATTCATCATTTATAATCCTTTGAAAACATTTTGTAATTTAACCGATGCATAGATTGAAAGCCCTAGATTTTTGGGGGATTTTGGAAACTTGAAATCATCTTTTGATAGGGCTCCTTGAATGAAACTTAATCAAGGATGAGGACTACCATACCTTTAGGGAAGAAACTCCACGAAAATTGAGTGAGAATGGTGAGATATTGAGCTTGAAAGCTTGACTCCTTCATCTCCAATGGTGGTTTCTAGAGAGAGAATATTTGGAGAGGTGGGTAGTTTCTAATTTGTGTTTTGGAATAATGAATTGAAAAATGTGTTTTAATACTTTTAAAATCCTTAAAATACTTTAATTAATCAATAATAACTGTTCCTTAACTTAACTAACCTTAAAAGCAATTTACCAAAACACCCTTACCTTGGCCGAGTCTTGGACAACAACACAGGTGGGACTCACGAAACCCCACCCACGGACCGTGGGTGGGTCCACAAGCCGTACTGGCTGTCCGTGGTTTGGTCTTGCAACATGTCATTTGGGGCGTTGACCCACGGAGTCTATCCACGGGGCGTAGATCCCATCCGTGAGTCACCAAGTTTTTGGCAGATTTTTGGTTCCTTGGGGTCTTGGGAGTTAGGCTTTAGGGTCCTCCTCAAGGACCCCTTGGGTGGTCCTGGGGAGTCGTACCTTGACGTTTAACCCCTAAACCCCTCAACCAAATCTCATAAAGACAATTCACTACTTGAAACCCCATAACAAACTCAAACACACACTCGTTAGGATCTAGTTTCACCTACTAGTTTTCCGGGTCGTTACATTTTCTCCCTCTTAGGAACATTCGTCCTCGAATGAAACTTTAAACACTTTAAGGGATTAATAAGTCAAGACTAGCAGCACATCATTCATGCAACATCATAATCAATGCACAAAACTTAGGAGGAAACATCAACTCCATCTCAAACATACTCCATGCAACTCAAGCAAGTAGGAACTACATCTACAAACTAATTATGCATGAAAAGTTCAACATTTCTCATTTTATTGGAGGAATTACCTTCTCCAACTCAAATCATGCTCATCATAACATCATTAAGAACATTATGCAATTTCTCTTAAAAGCACATTTAGGCATGTTCAACAATTCACCTCATGAAGCATATAGGCAACTTATACTAAATGCACATCAACATGAGGAACATAAATCATAAAACTCATTTTTCTCATTTAAACATGAATTCATCAAGAACATGCATAACATAAGGAGACCATGGGAACACATAATCACACATGACTCCAAAACATGAAACAAGATATAAGGAACTCTTGGTCTCAAGCTTAAATAGGAATAAAAGGAAAGAGATAAGGATATCGGAACTCTCAACATCCTTACTATTCATCATACCATTTCCTCAACATTTTCATGGAAACAACTTCTTTACTCTTCTATTTCTTAACTTGCCGGTCTAAGATCCAAACCAGTGTTTCTAAACTAGGAAGGTCCTCATTAAGCAACTCTTGCTCACAACAACCTTACCAACACCACTCAAGGTCTCATATGAGTCTAGTAAACCGGGTCTAAACTTCTCAAACTCACTACACCTCTTAAGGTGAGAACTTTCAATCAAACGTAACTCATGAATATCAAGAACACTCAATGACCTTGCTATCTAAGAACATTATCTCCCCCTTATGAGTAAGCCTATACAAACTCTTTTAAACATCACTTCTTTTAATTCTATGGTCGGAGAAAAACATCACTAAACCTGCACACTCATCACCCAAGATGATTCTAAACCAAGGTGAACTACACTTCTACCCTTCTTAGAGGATTTTATTCTCCCAACACATCTAGGCATTTCTAAAACATCTTATTCATCAACTCTTTCAACATACCTCAAAACTCATCATGACTAAGTCATGTTCTACCATCAACTAGACATAACCATAAAGCAATCCCATTCATACTAAAGACAACATCATAATCTAACATCTCAAAACTATCAAGTCACGTAGCCATAATTGGCATCACAACCAACCTTTTTCTCCCTCAATCCTTGTAGCATAAGCCCTTCAAGTGGTCAAGACCATCGGATAAGGAATAAGAGAGAGACCTTATAGAGTTAAACTCTATGACACAACTTGAAGAATGAAGAAGTGAGATTTTTCCTAACATCCAATAGCCTTCTATTGATAAATGTGGCGTGCTTCACACTATGAACAAGACTCTACTAGATGTCGTTTGAGACACCCTAAAACCATCCTAAAATATTGTGCTTTGATACCATGTTTATCACAACCCAGGGGTACCCCCTAGATGCAACATGGCGTAAAAGACTCCGAAAAGTCTCATACAAGCCTCATAGCATTATTGAACATAAGAGCATAGGAAAATAGTGCGAAATTTAAAACTTTTCTTTACAATCAAAGTCATTTTTAATTTTTTTTATAAAACAAGCGGAAGTCTTTCTATACTATGTCTCAAATCATCTACAATACTTTGAATAAACTTTGGAACATAGACAATACAAAATCTCTAAACATAAAGTAAAAGACATAAAGGGAAATAGCGGTTTTGTTCTCGAAACTATAAGGACTCACCAAATCTTCATCTCCTTGATCCTTAGAAGCCTATCCTTCAAGTATTGAACATCAAATGTCCATTAGGTCTACTGATTCAAGATACATTACATGGATAGCTCATTGAATCCTCAAAAAAGGGCCACCACCATTAGGTCTACCGATTCAAGGTTCATCATTTCACACATCAAAGGGCCACCAATATTAGGTCTACCGATTCAAGGTTTATCATCACATTAGTTTATAGACTCATCATCAAGTGCTACCAACATTAAGCCTACCCGTTCAAGACATAGCCTAGAATACTTCATCATTCATTTATAAAAAGGCTACCAACATTAGGTCTACCAATTTGAGGCAAAGCCTCACAATACTCCATTAGTCATTTATGAAAGGGCTACCAACATTAGGTCTACCGATTCTATGTTCATTAAGTCAAGACCCATTCATTAGTCATTTATGAAAGGAATGTCATAGGCCTATCGATTCATATTCATTTAGTCAAGACCCATTCCTTACACAAGAAGAGGATGTCTAAGCCTACCAATTCAAGGTATTTTATTCAAGATCACATTCATCAATGCAAGAAAAGGATGCCTTAAGCCTACCAATTTAAGATAAAACATCACATTATAGAAACCCTTCACATTTTATCATCATCATTCATGAGTGTTAATTGAGAATATGATTTCAATAATAACACAATTACATTCTAAACATGATCATAATACTTTCATTGAGATCACATACATATACTTCACCTCGTGATCCTACATAGATCCTTCATGAAATTGCCTACCAAGGCTATTAATCAATATCAACCCAAACATCTACAATACTACATTAGATAATGGAGTTAACATGATTCAATAACTAATTCAGTATAAACATAAACTATTCAACATACTTTCATGATCAATCAATTCACAACTTAGGATTTTGGGGGAAACATAGGTTCATAGGAGAAATTCATAATATTTCATCATTAAATCAACAATCCATTCATAATTCATCATGTATAATCCTTGGAAAACATTTTGGAATTGAATCCATGCATAGATTGAAAACCCTAGGTTTTGGGGGGATTTTGGAAACTTGAAATCATCTTTTGATAGGCTCCTTGAATGAAACTTAATCAAGGATGGAACCCGGTCGTTACAACTCTGGTTTCAGTCATTTATCAATACAACCTTGAAATCAATACACTGTTAATTGTTAATCTGGATCTTGTTTGACAATGTTGGTTACTTGAACTTTACAACTAAATCCACTTTACCCTCCGCAACTATTTTCTATAGGAAATAGTAACAACATTTGGATAAATGCGACAGTGAAATCATGTCTGGAAATAAATTCTATGTGGGATCGACCTCATCTCACGTTGAGTTCTATAAATTGACTTTGACTGTTTATACTTCTTAATTGAAGTGTAGGTTTGGATGTATCAGCCATAAATTTCAAAACAGGATGAGTTAGGTGGCCCATAATTTATCAAATGAAAGCTCTTGGAATCCTCTTTCAAATGCCACCCAGTTTTCTAAGTTTAAATTTTGGATGAGGGAGATATGCTTGTTTGAAGTATGCATGTCCGGTTAAAGAAAGTTACCCAAAAATCTGAGGGGTATGTTAGTCCTTTCCTTACCCCTTCAAATTTAAAACATTTTTAGTAAATATTTTGGGGTTAAATTTGATTTGGGCCAGATTCACAATCCTAATTTACGCTTAGGGTTTTAGAAGATAGTTCAAGAAGAGAAAAGAGGGAAGGTTCAAGCCGTTCATCAAGATTCTTGAGTTTTGTTGCGGAATTTCACCAAGAGTTGATCCCTAAGAGGTATGTGAGTTTTCATAGTGTTGGGTTCGTTCACCCACACGCTAATCATGCTATTTTAATGAAATTTTGTTCTTGAGATTGAAGGACTTGAGTTGTTGATGAGTTTTTTTGAAATTTCATTCTTAATCTTGATTGTTGGGGTTTTGATGAATTCTTGAGATGAATGCTAGTGATTTGAGGGTTGTTTAGAGTAGATTATCGTGCACTTATGTTTGGTATTCAAATCTAAGTGAGTAGGAAATAAACCATTCGATTCTAGGCGAATTAGGGTCAGAAAATGAGAACAAACAATTCATCGGGGAGTTCTGGGCAAAGGCTGGCGCGTCGCCCCACCTGTGTGCCAAAATATGTGTAAAGTAGTTCAGAGGTTGGTCCCCTGTGCCACTCAGTGCGTGAGGGTCGCCTACCCCACCCATTCCTGTCATTTGGCCCGTCTGACTTCTTTCAAAGGTCTTTACTCCCTATTGATTCTAACTACTCTAACTACATCTAAACATCGAGAGATCCTTCATAACATGAATCATAACCTTGAATTCAAAATTCAAATTCAAGGTAGAGTTAAGAGTTAAGTCTTGAGAGTTCTTTCGAGTCATTTTGAGAAGTCATTTACAATCTTTTAAAACTTATTTTAAGACTTGATTACTTGAGTTTGAAAATTTGGAGAGTAGAGTTCTTTTTTTTTTTTAAATGATATATGGGAACTAAGTATTCCCAAGAGTAAATATTCTTACATTTAAGAAGAGAGGAAACAACGATTTCCAAAAGAGTTCATGAGGAGTTTTGAGTACTATCTCTTTTAAGAGAAACCTTTAGAGTAATAATCTCAAAGTTGAGGATGAGAAAATGTTTTTTTTTAAAAAACATATGAGCTAAGTTTTATTTTGGGAGTAGTATTGAGCACCGATATGGGGAGAGTTCAAACAACTCACAGCCCCCATAAACCATGTAGCCAACGTGGGTAGAAAGGGTCATACTTTTTAGATGATTCCTTATTGCTTTTTAATCATAGCTTAGTGGATCCACTTAGTTGATGAATTTTATACCCCAACAAGGTATAGGACAATTCTGGCAGTGTGGGCGAGACAATGTATCATCACATAGCTCATAGTGATGGTTGTCGGTTAGATAATCTCCCAAACAGGGTTTATTTTGTATTTTTACATACAAACTGAGTTACACTGTATTTTGAAATACATTGAGTTGTTACCTATTGTTTTAAAGGATTTTCTTTATATTGCATTATTGTTATTGCTTTTATATTGAAATGAGTTGAAATTGAGTTGAGGTTGAGTTGAGTTGAGACGAGGTAAGTTGTTTCTTCTGTTCCAGTTCAAGCTTATGTCATGTTTAAGATTTCCCCTTGCATTCTTGTACATTCCATATACTAACTCTATTTGGCCTGCATCTTTTATGATGCAGATACAGGGAATCAGGATCATCAACTATCGCTTCGTTGATCCAGTCGAGTTCCAGAGTTGGTTGGTGACCCTCCTTACTTTCGGAGGATCCCTCATTTATGTTTTATAATTTAAGTTTTGTTATTAGGATGTCGTGGATCTTATCCCGACATCCATCTCAGTTAGTAGAGGCTTCATAGATAGATAAACATTAGTAGTTCATAAGTCTTGTCCATTTTCATTGTTTATGTTGAGACTTGAATTGCCTCTTTGGCCAGTTGAATGTTTCTTTAAATATTATGAGTTTAAGTATTTGAGACTTTTGAGTTAAAGCTTTATTTTAAGTTCATTTATTGATGAGTAAGTCTTCCGCTGAGAGTTAAGCCAGGCCAAGGGTTCCCTTGGGTCCAGCAATGGTTCTCGAGTATTGGCCACGTCCAAGGTGTAGGCTCGGGGTGTGACATAAAGTAAGTATGTAATCAGTGAATAATATCAAGAACAAACATGAGGACTCATGCCACCACACCAAGTTCTTTTGGGAATTTGGTTTTTTGAGATTGAGTTCATTAAGTTGTTTTAATATATTTTCCTTTAATGTTATCGTGTAGGAACGTGACACTCGATCCAATAACATTATGCTGGCTCATGGCACCCAATCTAAATATATTGTGTCAAAACGTGACACCTGATCCAATAATATCGTGCTGACTCGTGGCACCCGATCCAAATATATCATTAATTTACCATTCGTTATCATCAGTTTTCACTTCATTAACAATATTTCACCAAGACTTCTTTATTCAAGGAATTTTTTTGATAGAGAAAGTTTAAGATTATGGATTGCATGGTCTTGGGATTACAGACCAATCACAACAACATATAACTCATCCAAACCATAACAATTAAGTGCATAGAAAACTTCACAATATTACTCAATGACTATAAATCACTATTAAAAGTCACTCTATGACATATAATAAATCATAACCTACCTTCACCGAAGAACCGCAGTCAAGCAAGCTAATCATTACTAAAAACTGCTAAAAACAATGGACAGAAATGCGAGATACGGTGTCTCTCCAAAAAGTGACGATATTCACTTTTTAATAAAAGTAATTATGTTTAAATTATTTTACAAAAAGCGATGAACGACATCTCTTAGTCCGTCGCTTTTTTTTTGCAGATTTTTGCGCCAAATATATATAATTAATAATTATTTATTTAATATATATAGAGACGACATCCGTCGCTTTTTATTAAAAATAATTATTTATAAATTAAACAATAACCACATTGTCCATCGTTTTTAATTTATTTTATTTTATTATTATTATTTGCAAAAAAGCGACGAACAACATCTCTTAGTCCGTCACTTTTTGGTCAAAATATCTGGTCAAACATTTTTTAAAAGTGACGGATCTTAAAAAGTGATGTACAAAGAGATGAGGTCCGTCGCTTTTTTAAAATTATGTTGAACCAAAAGTGGATTTTTCGCCATTTTCCCATCTCTCTCTTCTATCGTCTTTCCCTTCTCCCTAAAACCAGAACGCTGCACTGCCGCCCCACATCGACATTCCCTTCTCTCCCTAAGCACAAGTCCCGTCACTGCCTTGCCCTGCCGACACCACCACCCATCGTCCCCACTACCTCTTTTCCTTAGTTTGTTAGGGTTAGGGTTTAATTTTATTTTTTTTCAATTCTAGTAATAATTGATTTGTTGTAAGATAGTGTATTGTTTTAGTTTTCTAAATTCTGTTATTCAACTATTAATTTGTATATTTGATTACTGTTAGTTAGGGAGAGAATTGAGGATTTTTGATTTTATGATTTTCTTTTAAATTGGAGAAGTTTTAATAAGATTGTGAATTGAGTATTAGAAATTAGAACTAATAAATATTTAGAAGTTAGAAGTCTGAAGTTAGATTAGTTGAATTTTCCAACTTGAAATTCTTGAATTTAGTATGTTTGAAAGTTTAAGTTAGAAAAATATTGATTTGTATATTAAAGTTAGATTACTTTGAAGTTAGAAAAATATTAGATAGTATATGACAGTTGAAATTGGATTAGTTGAATTTTCCAACTTAGAAATTCTTGAATTTAGTAAGTTTGCAAGTTGAATTTAGAAAAATATTAGATTGTACATGCAAGTTAGATTACTTTGAAGTTAGAAAAACATTGGATAGTATATAAAGGTTGAAATTAGGTTACTTAGATCCTTGAACTTGGAAATTCTTGAATTTGAAGTTTATATAGAACTAATTATAGAAATTAGATATGAACTTGTTTTTTTAGGATTTTAGAACTTTTGGTTGTGAACTTTAGAAATCTTGAAATTCTAGGATTTTAGAGCTTGAGGTTATGAACTTTAGAAATCTTGAAGTATTGTAGGATTTTAGAACTTTAAGTTGTGAACTTTAGAGAACTTAAATTTTTGTAGGATTTAGAGTTTTAGGTTGTGAACTTTAGAAATCTTGAATTATTGTAGGATTTTAGAACTTTAGGTTCTGAAGTTTAGAAATCTTGAATTATTGTAGAATTTTAGAACTTTAAGTTGTGAACTTTAGAAATCTTGAATTATTGTTGGATTTTAGAACTTTAGGTTGTGAACTTTAGAAATCTTGAATAATTGTAGGATTATGAACTTTAGGTTGTGAACTTTACAAATCTTGATTTATTGTAGGATTTTAGAACTTTAAGTTGTCAACTTTATAGAATTTGAATTTTTGTATGATTTTAGAACTTTAGGTTGTGAACATTAGAAATCTTGAATTATTGTAGAATTTTAAAACTTGAAGTTGTGAACTTTAGAGAACATAAATTTTTTATTGAACTTTAGAACTTCAATTTTTGTTGGATTGTAGAACTTTAAGTTGTGAACTTTAGAGAACTTGATTTTTGTAGGATTTTAGAACTTCAAGTTGTGACTTTTAGAAATCTAGAATTATTGTAGGATTTTAGAACTTTAGGTTGTGAACTTTAGAAATCTTGAATTACTGTAGGATTTTAGAACTTTAAGTTGTGAACTACATAGAATTTGAATTTTTGTAGGATTTTAGAACTTTAGGTTGCGAACGTTAGAAATCTTGAATTATTGTAGAATTTTAAAACTTTAAGTTGTGAACTTTAGAGAACTTAAATTTTTTATTGGACTTTAGAACTTCGTTTTTTGTTGGATTGTAGAACTTTAAGTTGTGAACTTTATAGAACTTGATTTGTGTAGGATTTTAGAACTTCAAGTTGTGTATTTTAGAGATCTTGAATTATTGTAGGATTATTGAACTTTAGGTTGTGAACGTTAGAAATATTGAATTATTGTAGAATTTTAAGTTTTGAACTTTAGAGACCTTGAATTTTTTATTGGATTTTAGAGCTTGAGGTTATGAACTTTAGAAATCTTGAAGTATTGTAGGATTTTAGAACTTTAAGTTGTGAACTTTAGAGAACTTAAATTTTTGTAGGATTTAGAGTTTTAGGTTGTGAACTTTAGAAATCTTGAATTATTGTAGGATTTTAGAACTTTAGGTTCTGAAGTTTAGAAATCTTGAATTATTGTAGAATTTTAGAACTTTAAGTTGTGAACTTTAGAAATCTTGAATTATTGTAGGATTTTAAAACATTAGATTGTGAACTTTAGAAATCTTGATTTGTTGAATTTATGTTGAACTTTAAATTATTAGGTTGAACTTTAGAAAATCTTAATAAAATGTAGTCTCTATGAACTATTTAATTAAGTTTGAACTTAATTTGAAGTTTGAATTACTTGAAATCTTATTGACCTTGGCATATTTGAATTTAATTAGAACTTTGAACATAATTGATAATAACATGAACTTAATTAGGAATATGAACTTAAAATCTTCTTGAGCTTAATTTGAACTTAATAATTGAACTTAATTAGAACTTGAACTTAATTTGAACTTTGAAGTACTTAAAATTTTATTGAAATATATTTGAACTTAATTAGAACTTTGAACTTAATTTATAATAATTTGAACTTTATTAGGAATATAATTAATTATTTCAAATTTTAAACTTAATTAGTGTTTACGAATTAATTAAGGTTGAACTTTGTAGATCTTGAAATGTAGTATTTATGAACTAATTTTGAATTCTGAAAAACTTTACAAGTCTTTAAATTATGATATGTGTATGTTTTTTAAGGTTTAATTAAGTTTGTTAGTTTATATTCAGTGTAGTGTGCTAATTATTCGCTTTTGCTTGAATGAGCTGAATTGATTTGATATTGAATTTAATTTGCAGGTGGGCAACAAAAACTACTATTTCTTCTGTCAAAAAAAAGTGCGGAAAAAGCGACAGACAACGTGGTTTTGTCTGTTGCTTTTCTGCATTTTTTTATTAAAAAAAAAACAGAGAAGCGACGGACAGGGTCTTTTAGTCTGTCGCTTTTCTGGGTTTTTAAAAATATAATTTCCAGAAAAGCAACGAACGGTGTCGCTTTTTGGAATTTTTGTTTTTTAATTTACATAAAAAAAAGCGACGGACGCGTCTATTTGTCCGTCACTTTTCAAGATTTAAACAAATTATAAATTGAAAATAAAAAATAAAAAAATTACAAAAAAGTGACTGACGATGTCACATTATTCAAGAAAATAAATTTTTTTTAAAAAAAGTGGTGCAGTCCGTTGCTTTTTGAAAAACATCGAGCCAAAAAGTGATGAACTTGATTGTATCATTTTCCGTAGATATTGACAAAAAAAATGGACGCAGTCCATTGCTTTTAGCCATCGTTTTTCGCCTATTTTTTAGTAGTGAATTCACCAATGATTTTTCTTTCCTTTATGCCTCAAGATGTTTCCAGTCTATCAAGTATACAACATTCATAAGCAAAAGAGTCTGTAGACACCCATATTACTATATATTTTGACTCAAAACCCACTCAAATTTATAATCAATTTCCTAAATCATAATTCATAAATTTCAATACTATGATTAAGTCTCTATTCCTCCAATTACCGTAACTTTAATACAATTCATATAATACCATACACCCACTATTTAATTACACTTTTTCATATGTTAACACTTAATTACAATATGATAATTAAATGAAAATAATAAGAGCCAAACTTAACTGTTTTTAGCACACCAGTGGCGCACTATGAAAAGTAACTGCTAAACAACCTATTTTTAATTTTTCAATCCATGTTCATTATCCCACCACTTATAGTCCTAATCATGGTCCAATTGACTAGCAATAATCATTATTTAATGATTGGATCATGAATACTTATACACACTTTTACCACCTAAGTTCAAAACGTTGAACATCTATATACCGTTTTTTATTTCTTTCACCCTATTATTAAAACAGTTAATCCCACAAACCCATGTTCATATATACAACACACAAGGGTTGAAGTTTGGTTGATGATTTACCTAATTCATGGTTCTTCTCGTTCGAAGCTGCGGTAAGCTTCCTATTATTCTCTTTTTTACTCTTTTCTTTTCTAAATAAAATAATTATGTACTAAAAAGTACAAACGCTACTAAATTATTTTAATAAATATAGGCCAAGTGTTATAACATATTAAATAAATTTCAGACGTGGCCATTAACTATCAACCAAAAAATGATTATTTAACAAATATCAGCCAACTAAATAACTATCATTAAACGAATAATTAAAATTCTCATTTAAAATTTACGGAAAGAGTCAAAATAGTTCTAGTGCTCATAACAACCTTACAGATCGTTACAATGTTGATGCTATTGTGTGAAAAAGAGACATCAATTTGAGCTTTTAAGAGTAAAAGAGAGGGTTGTTTACTTTGTTCTTTAAACATATACTATTTTCTAATTAAGGACTATCTAAATTTCTTATTTTTTAAAATTATTCTATCCTTCTTCCTTTTCAATCCTTGTAAATTTATACAAATCTTTAAAGTAGTGAATCCCTTTAATTTTCTCAAATCTTTCATTAGTAACAGTGTAGTATGTGTTAAATTTTTATTTATTTTGTTTAAAAAATTTTCCAATTCTTAAGATTGTACTTATATATGTATACAAATAACTGGATTTCTATTAACTTCTTCAATTTATTAGAAAGCACTGGAGTTGCTTTTTTTTTATATTAAACTAAAAAATTTTGTCTCACTTTTGCTGTTACTTTAACATGTGTAGAATGTACTATAATATAGCAATTAATTGGATTTGACCCATTGAAATAAAAATTTAAATATCAGATATTTAGTCTATTCAACATTGGGCGCTTTTAAACATGTTGCTTTTTTTTTTTGTGATTGTTGTTGTTGATGAGGTTGAAATTTAGGCTTTCCCCTGTGTGAGGCACGTAGAAGATGCAAAATTGTTTGTTCAATTTGATCAAAGATTTAAATGATAACATGAAAGGGAAGATTGTTGGAAATACGTACTTCTTAAGTTTGCTATTTATTAAGGCAGAATGATCTGGAGACTTTTGTACTTTGTTCTGTTTATCAGTTGGATCTTCTTACTCATTATTTTTCCAAATGAACACTTAAACTCAATGAAACTCTATTATTTAAACCCGTCTAACCATTGATTGAGCTTATGTGATATTAAAATGGTTAAGTTGGACAAGTGTGTACCTACACGCGTCTTGAAACAATTGAATGCTATATTTTTATTTTAAACATCTAAAAATTATAAGACAAAATAATAATAATATATTAAAATAAAAGAATCTCCAAAACTCCTTCTTCTTCAACCCAGCCCATCCCCACCCTTCTCTCTTCTTCTTCATTAGTCCAATCCCCCACCCCCACCCTTTCTCTCTTCTTCATCTGCAGCCTCAGCCCCCGCCCTAGCTCCGCCACCCCACCCCTTTTGTTTTCTTCTTCTTTGACGGATACACTCATCTCCATAGTCATAAAAAAAACTTAAGAAAAAACTTTTTTCTAGAAAGTATATCATTCACCATTTTTATATACTTGTTGTAAAACTAAAGAAAAATAAGACAAGAAATATAGTAGATGAAAGCAATAGAAATAGGGAGACAAGAGATGAGAGCTTTTCTTATTATTCCAAGTTGTCAAGTGTTCACCAAATTTTCAAGTGTATACAATATGAATCCTTATGCATCTATTTATAGTGTAACATAGAGGCATACAAAAGGTTAGCCATAAACATGAATTTAACATGAATATAATGGAGGAGGTTATGGAAGTGAAAGGTTACAAGAATAATGGTTATAAAGTTGGAGGTTATGGAGGTTATGATTATCTTCGTAATGGAGGAAAGTGATGGAGATAATGGGTGAGAATAACTTCTTAGTGTAGTGGACATCCACTATTTAATAACACTCCCCCTTGGATGTCCATAGATAATATTCCCCGTTAAAACATTACTACGAAAAAACCATGTGGGAAAAAAAATCTCAGTGAAGGAAAAAGAGTACACATATCTTTTAATACGCTTTGAATGTTGCCTCGTTAAAAATCTTACCAGGAAAACTCAATTGGGATAAAACCATGGTTAAGGAAAAGAGTACAACGCGTATTTTCTCCCCATGATAAAAACTTTACTTGATATCTCGGAGACGATGCATTCCAATCTTATATCCCAACTTCTCAATATTGATGTTGGCAATCAAACACACTTTAATTTATAGATCAATATTATTTCTGCATGATTTGAAGAAGTGGTTACTAATGTGATTCTTTGAATGCCAAGATATTGTTGTCTCCATATGTAAATAAATAGTCCATTTGCGATAGAGCTTTATGCAGATCAAATAAATATACTACATCTACATAATCAAATCATTTCTGACTCAGAGATTGATCATTTCAATTTTATTGAAGCTCGTATTTTCTTCTGAAAGAAAATCACACTTCTTTTATGTGTTAAGTCACTTGCTTTGTTAGTTTCTTGTCATAACTTGAATGATAATATGAAAATCCCTTCACATAATATTCGTTATGTATATCAAATAATCTTCTAGCATTTGCATAACCACCCATCTATAAGTGCACCAATTGCACTAATACATTACATTTTGAATCATTTTCATGAGATCAAAAAGATTCTTTCTCTGTGTTAAGCAGTCTCAAAACCATTGGGTACTCAATGGAATTTCTTTAAGACCTTTTAAATCCTTCAAGGATTTTCATATAACCTTCATCGTCTAGTTAGACATACTATTCATTCATTATACATATTCAAGTATTTCAGCTATTGTCAGACTGAAACAAGTCTCATTGCATCCACCACTGGAGAATATATCTCCATTTAATAATGTCAGAATTTTTGCAAAAATCCTTTATGCCCGAGGCACAAACCGCACTTCATATCTTACGGTTATACTTTCGCACAATGATTCATTTGTACTATATTGACATTATATTTTGATCCATTAACTATAAGATCAAAAACATTACTTTTTTAAGTGAAACAAAATATACTTGAATTGTGCCAATCATTTATCTATCAACACTATATGACAGATTTGAATTTAAGATCCTCGCAACCATTTATAGCATTGAGTGCTACTTCATATCAAAGATACTGTCGGCGGTAATTTTGATATCGATTCCAATACGACATAACTTATCGCGATCTCTTCATTTTTCATCATTTTCAGAAACTTGAACCTTTGCCAATGTTTTATGAAGTGTTATGTCATAGTGCTCTTTCAAAGCACTTACCTCATTATCAATGACCATTTTGATAATTTGCTCCTCTCCTTCCTCAAGGAGTTATATGTTTGGAATCGATAGGTCTATCACGCTTCTGGCGTACCATAGACTCTGTCCTTCAAGGACTATTTATTGGAGCATTTTCAGCTTAATTAAAATATTGGGTCAGCAAATACATTTGGCAAATTATTTGCAACATTTTGCAAATGAATTATCTCTTGAACTTCAAGTTCACATATTTTTAATGAGGATCTAGATAATTCACCCCACATATAATTTTCAACTGCTACACATATCTCCCCCTAATATTAGGAAATCTTAACATTTACCCCCAACCTCATTTGGGGATCCATCTTTGTGCGTGGTGGAGCAATAAAATCATATGTGCACACATCAAATTTTTAGATGGAAATTATTTGGTTCCTGACCCTGAACCAATTGTTATGGGAGAACCTTGTTGGCTTGATGCACATGTTAAATAAACTCATCTTATACCAAATTTTATTTGAGAGATTTGTTCTAGTAATCAGCGGTCTAGCTATAATTGGAGGCAAACAATTTCTTCTAAACCAATCAGTATTATCAACTTAATTTTATAGTTTGGAATTGTGCTCTTAATTTAACAATTTGAGCAAACAACCTTAGAAAAACCAATTTATAAGTTGATACAAATGCACATGTGACCATACCATTGATGCATCTATTAAATCATAATAGTAAGTGGTCCACATGGTAGGTGAACGGGCCCATATTCACCTTTTCATATGTTCCAAATAATTTCCAATCCCAACCTTAGCTGGTACAATAATCATTTTATCATGAGAACAAGCAACACAAAAGAATTCTTGAAAAATCTTTTATTTCTTCAAACATATCGTCCCATGAATTCTCAAATTTTTTTGCATCACATATTAATCGGAATGACCAACCGTTTATGCCAACTGATATTTATTCTAGTAAACTTCTAGTTTACTTTTGCATGTGATTTCATTATCATGCCTATATTTGTATACGACAAACAACAGGAAAAAAATGGGTAATCTTATTTATAAATATTTATAACCCACTTTGGTTGTAGTAATTTGAAGATATTAAATCTTCCCTTAATTTATAGTCTCAATATAATATTTTTTTTCTTTCCAATTCTTCTGAAACTTAAAAGGTTTCTTTTGAGACATACTACAACCCCAATATTATGAACAATTTCATTCCTCCAGATAGTAATCAATTAGCCCTTTCGAAACTCTCAATTAATTTTGTGTACTACCACAAATTTCACAACGCCTTTCTTATGGTGACCATCTCCTTCAAGAGAAATTATTATTATTGTCATGGTTAAAATTATCACATGCAAGACTTATTTCTTGACAACCAATGATAAATTTGTGTTATCACACAACAATATTTATTTTGGTCATAGCCATAACCTTTATAGGAAAGAATTATTTCTTTCTTTTGTACTTCAATAGTTCATAATTTAACATACCACAGTATTTGTGTAGTACTTAAAGTATATGACTAAATGACCATTTGTGTCAAAATATTTCCTTTCAATCTCTCAAACCTCTCGTAGAGGTGAGATGTGACATTTATCCAACAATACATGAACATGTTCTTATCCATAAGAACACAAGTCACATTTTCTTTAAGAAATGGACCATAACCATTTGAAAATGCTCCATAAGTTTTTATTAGAAATGTATTGTCATGCTTTCACATTTATCAAATTTATGTGACTCACCTCAACATCACTTTAAGAGGTCGAATGTACTACCACTTTGTATTCCTTTATTTTGATGGAGGATTTACAAAACTTTTCAAATTTGGGTTGCACCAACAATGATGTGCCCAATAACTTCTCATACCACTTTGATGGATAAAAATTACCTTCAAAAACTACCTTCACATTTGAAGGAAGATCTTAAGAAACAATGCGTCCAATAACCTTTCATACCACTTTAATGGACAAAATTACCTTCACATTTGAAGGACCATCTTAAGAACCCATAATGTTCTTCCTTTTAATTACCACAATGATGACCATTAGCATTTTACCACACTCATATTCATACGTTCAACCACTTTTCATTTTTCAGACATATTATGCACTATTACCACATTCACATAAGAGAATGGAGTAAATTAATTGGGTAAATTTAATGACTTTCGGTCAAAAGTATAAAACTTTATGTTAGTCATCATCATACATAACTATAGTGCATTAGGACTTAAACCCAATGTTTTACCCATATAAAGACACCTTTGGTCATAAATCAATGGGACTTGAACCCAACTTCTTATTATCATGGTGCACCGAGACTTTAACTCGATGTCTTACCCATTTGGTGTGGTGAAGCCTGAATTCACCATCTTACCCTTAACCAATGTCTTAATAAACCAAATGCATTACCAAAAAATAAATATTGAATAGCATAAATATAATCTGAATTTGACTTAAATTTGAATAAAATGAATAAAACTAATTAATTAGAATAACATGTTGGAACCAAATAAAAGTTCAAGTAAAAATAAATTAAAACATTTTAATAGTCCCTCACAATATTGTTATGAAGATTATCATAATTTACCAACCATTTTAAAATAACCACAAAACAAGTTTTGTTAGTACAAATAATATATTAATAACTCAACAAGTAAATGTTTATATAAAGAAAAATAAAGAGGTACAAAAGTAACAAATAATGATAATCCAATCAATATGTATATGCCACATAACTCAATAACTTAACTTTTAATAAAAAAAGATCATAAAGAACAATTTCTTTACAAATTATTAACTTACAAAACTAATTTTACTTTTTAACTATATAAGTAATAAAATTAAAAGTTTGCTTAAAGTAAAAGCAACCTGCTGGACTCATATGATTTTAAGATGGTAAGAAAACTAATGATTCATAGTCAAAAGTAAAATATAAAATAGATTATATAGTAATTTACCTTATTTTCAAGAGAAAAATAAACACAAATATTTTTACCTTTTTATATTGACTTTGCTTCAATCCTTCAATAGTAGAATTGTCGTGTTGATAACGTGTTCTAAAACTAAAGAAAAATAGGACAAGAAATATAGAAGATGAAAGCAATAGAAATAGGGAGACAAGAGAAGAGACTTTTTCTTAGTATGTCAAGTCTTAAAGTGTTCACCAAATTTTCAAGTGTATACAATATGAACCCTTATTCCTCTATTTATAGTGTAACATAGAGTCATACAAAAGGTTAATCATAAACATGGCATTAACATGAATATAAAGGAGGAGGTTATGGAAGTGAAAGGTTACAAAATAATGGTTATAAAGTTGGAGGTTATGGAGGTTATGGAGGTTATGGTTATCTTCATAATGGAGGAAAGTAATGGAGATAATAAATGATATTAACTTCTTGATGTAGTGAACATCCATACTATAATAATTTATAGCAATACTATCACTCCCCGATCCTACACCCTGGGCGGGACTGGCACTCGAGAACTATTGTTGGCCCCAAGCGAACCCTTGGTCTGGCTTACTTAACTCAGCAGAAGACTCTATGAATATTTATAATGATCAAAAGCACTATACTCATTGGAATAATAAAACACTGAACATGCTTAAAAGTCAAACATTCAACTTGGCCAAAATGGCAACTCAAGTCTTAACATATGAAATGATAAAGTCAATGAAAAGACTAAAGAACTAACATATGATTGTCTATGAAGCCTCTAAAACAACTGAGATGGATGTCTGGACAAACCCCACAACATTCAAATGAACTAACAAAGTAACTGAAAGTAATAAAAGGAATCCTCTGGAATGCAAGGAGGCTCACCAACTGACTCTGGAGTGCTCACTGGACCAATGATGCACTGGATGCCGATCCTAGTTACATGTGTCTGCATCATAATAAGATGCAGGCCAACTGGTATCAGTACATTGAATGTACGAGTATGTGTGTTGGAATGCTAAACACAACATAGGCTTGAAAGGAATTTAAAGAGCTTACCTGGCTCAACTCAACTCAACATAACTGAACTCCTTTCAATATAAAGCAGTTTAAAACAAGTGCAATATAAAGAAAAGTTGTTTAAAACATGATGTCAACTCTGTGTGTATGCAAAGATACACTAAAACTCTAAAGTGTACGTAAAAATACAATAAATTGTGTATATAAGAATAAAATTACTTCTGTGAAAGTTTCTCTAATCGACAACCATCACATAAGAGCTACTGTTATGATACAACGTTTTGCCTCATGCTGCCAGGGCCATCCTATACCTTGCCGAGGATATAGAACCTGAACTACTAAGTGGATCCACTAGTCTAAGATAAAAAGCACTAAAGGAATCATCTAAAAAGTATGACCCTTTCTTCCCATGATGGCTACATGGTTTAAGGGGGTTGTGAGTTGTCTGAACTCTCCCCCATATCGGTGCTCAATACTACTCCCAAAAATATTATATTAGCTCTTACGTTTAAAAACATACTTCTTTCTGTGATTTGAGATTAGTGCTCAAAAACTTAGCTCAAAGGCTATCTTGGAAATCAAAGTTTCCTCGCTTGCTTCATTTAGAAAGAGATTACTCTTCTCTGAAAATTAGCCCAAAGGCTCTTTGGAAATCGAGGTTTCTTTTCTTATTTAAATGTGAAAATATTTTAAACCCTTTGGGAATACATAGTCCGCATATACTTTTGAAGAAATGAACTTTAAACTTTACTCTTTACTCTTTATTCAACTTGAACTTTAAGTCTTAAAACAAACTTAAAACATTTGGAAACGACTTTTGGAAAACTCTAAGAACTTCTCTTGACTTTGATCTTAACTTTCCTTGAATAGAATTATGGATTCAAGGTTCATGATCTCATGTTTATAGATGATTTCATGATATTTAGATGTACCTTAGAGTGTTGGAATCAACTAGAAAATATAGGTACATTGCTAAAGATCAAGTACTAAAAGGTGGGGAACGAATGGGGAAAACTGGCGTCCCTAGCGCTCTGAGAGGCGTGAGGCGCCATCCATCAAACTTTAGAGAACAAGTTGGGGCACGCTGGCTGGTGCGGCGCCCCAAGGGTGAAACTTCAGAAACCCTTTTGGGGTGCGCTGGCTGGCGCGCGCCCCACCCCTTTCCCCAGGTTTTTGACAACTTTTCTTGCTTGTTTTTCATCTCTAATCCCTCTAAACTTCAAAGATTCTTTCCCCAAACACTTAGAATAATTTTTACCCTCAATATACATCAGATTCTACTCGAAAAACACAACTAACAACATGAATCAATCTCAAGAATTCTCCAACAACACAACCCACATGAATTCAAACGAATTTCATCAATAACTCAAGGATTTACTTTCAAATCTAATAACTTCGCTGAAATTGAATCATGATTGGAGCATGGGTGAACTAACCCAATGCTATGTGATCTCGCATACCTTGTAGGGATCACCCCCGACGAAATTCACAAGCTAAACTCAACGATCTTGATGAATCTTGAACGTTCTTCTCCTTTCTCCTCTTTTCTCCTCGTCTTTTCTCTTCTCTCAAAACCCTAATTCTTTTTCCAAAAGCGTAAATTGACTACGTTCAGTTTAGACCCCTAAGTAATTACCAAAAACGAATTAAAATAAAAGGGTAAGAAAAAGACCAAGCTACCCTTTCAAAATCCGGATTGGACTTTCCTTATTCCAACAGCCCAACTTCCAAGGGAATAACTCACTCATATGAACTCGGAATTGTGCAAACTCAGCGGTGTTGGAAAGATCATTCCAAGAGCTTTCTTACCATATCTAGAAGTACCTCTAAATCATCCTTATCTAGAAGTTATGGCCGTTTGAAGTTGGCCAAAACTCACTTTTCCTAACTTAACAAAATTTCCAGATTTTCATTCTTTCCAAAAATGACTATTTCCAATTATTAGCTTCTTCCTAGTTATTTCAAATTGCGAGATGTTACAAATACTTAGTTCTTCAGGATTTCTTGCTTGAATTTAGTCATAAACATTTTTTTTTTCAACTACAGTTTTTTTAATCTCTCTTTTTAACAATAAATAGAACTCTAAAGCATATGCCAGGGAAAATTACAATCTATCACAGTATAATGACTAAAAAAATTTTGTGATTCAGAAAAATTGTGGATGTGAAGAATGGTTTTTTATTTTAGGTAGAGGAGTAGGGTGTGGGAACGAAGAAGATGAAGTGGGAATGGGGAAATGTGTATAATGAGAGAGAGAAAATTGTGTTTTTTAAAAACATATTATTTATTTTTAAATATTTAATTCCTGATATGTCATTGAAATAATAATAATAATAATAAAGTGTCATTAAAAAATGAAGTGGAATTTCATGTGTAAAACGAGTGTAATACATGCACACACATCAGACAATAAAGGGGTCTAAAATATTTTGTTTCAATAAGTTTGACGGTTCAGTTGGCAAAGTCATAAGAACTAAGGTCCAACTTACAAACGGAGCCAAGTACAAGTGTCTCTTAGGTCATTCCAACATTTATTAATGACTCCAACTTATTTAAATTATATTAGTAGTCATTAATCTTAGTTATAGTGATGATTATAAGAATTTTTCACATCATGAACATTTGGAAAACGGATGTAGAACTCGGGATTGGAAATTATTAACTATAACGACCCGAACCGTCGTTATTTAGGAGAAACAAAAATTTGGGAAAATCTAGGCCATTGTCCCGCCATAGCGGGCCAGATGCCGCTAGGGCGCCGACGCCAGGACGGGGTAAGCTGGCGCCGGGGCGGGATTGGTGAGGTAGAATGTAAATTACACGAAATCCTATTTTCTCCTTCTTCCTAAAATACCTAAGTAAGTCGTAAAACACCTTAGAAACCACCCCCCCCCCCCCAAAAGTTGTTGCAAGCTTGGGAAGAAGGGAGAGAGATTTCTAGCGTGAGGGTGGTGATATCTTGCGGATTCTTGGCCAAAATCACCGTCACGAAGCCTGGAAAACATAAATCAAAGTCAATAACTCTGTGCAACTGCTTAGCGCCCAGGTAGGCTAGGTTTTATGAATTGAGTAGTTTAAATATGTGCTCAATGCATAATATATGTTAATCAATGGTAGGATTTATGCATAATCCTTCGTGCACAGAATGATTTATGATAAAAACCCTAGAAAAAAGCCTTAGACGATGAATTAGGGCAGAGTATGGTCAAATTAAAGTTTGCATGATGTGTGTTGATAAATAATCCATTGTGAGGGTGGTGATTCTATGATTCAGTGATGTATGTTGTTCTTCCTTCATTGTGATACGTGTAGGTATACGAATGTTGCGTTGTTGATCACACTTCTTGTAAATAAGGATATATGAATGACGAATGACATGAATGATGAATTGTTTTATATGATTATGAGGATATACTTGTGATTGTGATTGTGGTATGTTGAATGGATCGGTTGACACGTTCCGGCATAAATAACTTGAATCGGTTGCCACGTTCCGACATAACTAACTTGGATCGGTTGCCATGTTCCAGCATAACTATAGATCGGTTGCCACATTCCTGCATAATTATTGGATCGGGTACCACATTTCGGTATGGTAACTGCTTGGGTCTTGGTTCCATGATAGGACCAATGATTTGCTTAATTGTGTAGGTCAAGGAATGTGAAATTAGTTGTTATTCCTCCTGTTGATGATATTGTATATATTTCGTATCTGCATGTGATTATATTGTTGTATTGGCTTACATATGTTGCACTTAGAGATATAGGTTATGACAGCTTATATTGATGGTTCTTCGTGATAAACAATCTTGTTGGCATAGTGGAATGGTTGAGTGTTCAAGGGCAAGTAATGGATAGCAAGGGTTGTTCATTTGTCATAATGGCGAGAAGTAGAGGTAGTGTACGTAAAGTAACTGCTTAAGTGGATTTCACTTGGAGTAAAGTAATTGGGTTTAGTGGTAAGGAAGTCGATGTAGTGTACTATGTGACCATGATTGAGTAATGTAACGAGGAAGTAAGGGCACAACGTGAGTAGGTAGTTGGAATGCTAGTAGATGTAATTGGGGATTCGTTAATGTGTGATAAGGATTCCAATTGGGGATGAAACCAATTGAGATCAAATGCGGTATTAAACAACACAAAAGTAAGATAGATTAGAAATAAGAAAGAAAGAAAGGCTAATTGATTAAACAATCAACCAAGGAAGAAGAGAAACTTGAATTCGAAAAGAAACAACTCAAATTGAAAACCACAACTGAGCAATCTCAAGTGAAATCAAGGTTAAAGAAGTCCTAAATCAACAATGAGAATCCGCCCATCATTAATCTAGATTAAGCTACCCTTAGCTAGGCTAACCTAAAGGGATTCAACCCTTAAACTACACTTTTAAAAGAGTTTGTTCATTTAACATTCAAAATTCATATAGTCTAAGTCTTTAAAAATAAAAGAGACTACTATTTATACTAATAAAATAAAGAAGACACTACTTTGACAATTTTACCCTTAATGAGGTAAGGGCCTTGTTTGGTTGTCTTCTTTTGTGAATTCTTGAAAATAAAATAAAGAAGACACTTCTTTGACAATTTTACCCTTAATGAGGTAAGGGACTTGTTTGGTTGTCTTCTTTTGTGAATTCTTGAAATTATGAGATGACCATTTGCACAAATGGCCTCTTTCTTCTTTCTCTTCACTTAGATGGACATTCCACACATTGTACTTCTTGATTTTGTGTCCATCAAGCTCCTCTAATGCTTTTACACGATCCATGATATCCATGTTGTTATCATCCTCCCCTTCTTGAAAATGATTCGTCCTCGAATCCAAACTTTGAAAAACCATGAAAAGGACAAACAAAAAATATATCCTCATAGCATAAGGTTAGTACAACAGTTAGCACAAAAGGCATTACACCAAGGAGACTCAATCTCAAGGAACAACCAAGTATCCTCTATTATCAGGACTATTAAGCCCGTAGATGGAGAACTAGGAAATTGGCTATTCCTCACATCAAAAGGATAATACAACCTAAAACATGACATTGCTACAAGCTCAAATACTCCCAAACCCTCACCGGGGTCAAAATGATAATAGGTCTACATAATGGGGACATACAAACAAGTATAGACCTCAATGATACCTCAACTGAAATGCAATGCCCATTTAAGACAAATATGAGACTCATCATATGCAAGGAGATAGTAGAGAAATGTGTCATGCACATAAGGGTCATCTAAGGTGTTCCTATATGCAAGATTAAAACTAGGTTTAACGATCCTAGCACTCATAACATCACAAGATGGAACACACAAAGACAACATGACAAATTTAAGATAAACTTCCCCTTCTCTTGACAAATAAATCCTACCCCCATAAGATGCACAATCAACAAGATCATACCCAAAGAGATAGTAAAGAAAGGGGGTTAGAAAACTACCCTTCCCCATGCACAACGTAGGCCCCTCAAGTGGATTGTAAACCCTCAAGAAGAACTTTCCATCATAGGGAAAGGTGCCAACAGATTCCTCCAAATTGTTCTTGTCATATTGACCAAGCATCACTAAACAAGTGCCACGATTTAACTCATTACCGGGGTCAAATGGAAAGGAAATCCATGAACATGGATCAAGCACACCCTTTTTAACCCGGTTGGCACCCTTATCTTCCAATATCATACTCCACTCAAAAGTGCTAACATCATCATATGCAAACAAGTAGTAGAGAAAGGTGTCACATAAATGAACTTCAATCAAGGTGTTCCCAAGTTTGGCCTCCACTTTATATACTAAAGAATCACAACTCATATGAAGAATTGGAACACACAAGGATGAAGTAACATTTAACACATAAGCGCCCCCTTTCATCTTAACACTACCCTCTCCAATAAATGTACTATCATCTTCACAAAAGAGATTTCCATCTTTTGAAAGTGTGTCATCACACCATAGTGGATTCTTAAACAATTGATAGCCGCCAAGAGTGGCTACACTTCCAACATTATAAGGCATTTATTTATGCACACTCTCAAGAGTCATGTCATCATCAAACAAGAGATTGATTATTCTTTAACAAACATTCTACCTCAAGATTCACAGGAGAAAAATAAGAAATGGTGCTATGGTCTAAGGATTCATTCAAATCATTAATGCCAACACTGGGTGGACACAAATTAACCTTTTTAGAAGAATCAATTCGGTCATCAATAGGATCAACTAGTGCTTTCTCACTTACAACAAGGACATTATCATCACACAAGAAAGTGATATCAAGACATCACAAGGTAAAGACTCACTATGCTCACATAAAGACAAGTTATTATTTACACTCAATGGGCTACTAGTCACACAATGATGTTCCAAGTTGAAGGAAGTGTAAGTGTTAGCATTGTCACCCTGTAGCTCATAGGAAGAAGTGTCTTCACCTTGGCTATCAACATTGGAGAACATTTTCTCCTTTTGGAAGCTTTCAAGAATCTCGTGATTTTTCACATTTTGAGATGCCTCACTAGGCTTGCTTCCAAGGATACCTACACAAGTTTTCAAACAACTAGGAAAAGAAAAGTTACATGAGTTAGGAGAAAAATGTGACAACCCTCTCACATCACTCCACCTAACCTCTCCTTTTTCCACTCTAGAGTTGTCACTTTTCACACCCTTACTCCTCTCAATCTTTTGTCTCTCAATTTTATGGCACTTAGGGCAAGTGCCAAGGATTCCTTTTGAAGGGTTAGAAGATCTCTTCAAGTTCAACTTCCATTTTGGTGCACAAGGAGTGGGTGTTTTGACTTCCATGTGCAACTCCTTAGTACCAACCATACAAGAAGTATCTTGTTTTTCTTCTGAGGGTAACTCCTTAGGCGTATCTTCATGAAGAATAACTTGCCTCTTTTGTACCATAGACTTAACCTTTTCAAACATCCACAAGAAATCATCAAAATATCTCCTCAACGTTGTAAAAGATTCTCTTAACTCTACTACTTCATGTCTTAGTGCTTCTCCCTCTCTACCTCCAACCTCGTCATCATACGGAGAACAAGAAACATTGGAACTAGGATGAGAAGAATAAGTTATCATATTTCGAGAAGTAGGGAATGTACTTATTCTATGGTCCACACGACGACTTTGAAATGGTACCACCCAAACATCTATGCCTTTTTTCTTAGGATAGGAAGTAGCACAAGATGAGGTAGTAAATTCAACCTCACAACTTCCATTTCTATCTATATTCTGCTCAAAGGATTCATAAGACCTATGAGAGAAAGAATTATACCTCACATCACCATCATAACCATGGTGCGTAGCATGAGAACCTTTATCTTCACAATGATATACACTATAAGGTTCTTCTACCCCTTCAACATCATCACAAGAGTCATAAGTTCCATTCATCTCAAAATCATCTCCAGAGTAGTAGTTCTCACCACCATGTTGTTCATTATCCCATGGACCATCATATCCCTCATCAGAATCACCATCATAAACAAGAGCCCCATTACCATGCCCGTAAGGACCATCATAGCCCTCACAAAACTCATTTTCACCATGATCATAGCTCATATTGATACAAGCGTATTCACTAATGTCATCTCCACAATATTAGGAAGTTGCGGATGACATTCTTCCTTGTAATCACCTTGGGTACCTACAAAACTTAACAAACAATGTTAGTGGCCAAAGTCCTCACAGCTCTCTTATTTGATGTCACACTCACCTTCCTAAAGTGTCTTCCCAAAGTTGATAGAGAACTACTTTTGCCCAATTAATTCACAAGATCACTAATTCTTTGTGGTGGAGTGGATTCTTGTGACTATTGAAAGAAGGATGATCCAAAAATCTAAAGGAATTGAATCAAGAAGGTTATCAACGAATTAAGATGAGAAAAGTAGAAGAAAAAGCACCAAAAAAATTCGGACTTAAAATAAACCAAGTAACAAAAGTAGAAGAATTACTTCTTGTTACTTAATTTGAAGAATCAAAGAAAAGATTTGATGATTAAAAACTAGTTAATAAGTAATTAAAGATGTTAATTAATTGTTAAATAGTTGGAAAATAGAAGAAAAAAGAGTGTGGAAGAAGAAGAAGTGAATTTGGACACTTAGAAAAACTTTTAAGCCTTAAAGAAGTTCTTCACTTGTAAGGCTTGGATTGGATAATTTGATGATTAAAACTAGTTAACAAGTAATTAAAGATGTTAATTAGTTGTTAAATAGTTGAGGAATTGAAGGAAAAAAGGTATAGAAAAAGAATCAAGAAGTTTGGACACTATTTTAGGTCCAAAAAACTTCCCATAAGGCAAAGAAGATATATTTGGCCAAAAAAGCCAAAAGCAAATAGTGAATAGTACTATTATTGTAAATTATTAGGTACACTTGTAAGAAAGTTAGGGTAGTAGGAATAAATCATGTAAAATAGTCAACAAGTGTAGGATAGTATACATTATTAAAGTATGTGCATTATTAAGTATGGACAAAGTAGTAGGGACAAGTGTAAAGATTAAAATAGTAGTAGGTATGGTAGGTGTAAGTAGTAGTGCATTATTATGCAGTAAGTAGTATAGTACGTGCATTATTATGCATTACTGTAGTGATATGATAAAATTTGAAAGTGCAGTAGATAGGATTTCCTTTCTATATAAAGGAATGTACATGTAACATAATCAGCAGGCAACAATAAACGAAGCACTTTCATAAAAAACACTCTCTCAAATATTTAAAAATACTTAATAGATAATGAAGCAACCCTCAGATATCATAGATAAGCAAGAGGCAAAGGTATATTGTTCAAAAAATATGCAGAAGCTATGGATGATAAGAATAAAAAGAAAATTAAACAAATTATATCCAGAATACAAACAACTCAATATCACAAAAACTGATAACGATAAATTAGATCAATTAATAGCTAATATATCTAAAATAGAATATAAATATATTCAATATTTAAAGAGACAATGAATAACGAGAATAACGAATATAGACAAAAACTTACTGAAATAATTATGGCAAAAAGAGAAGAATTGAGACATAGGCAAAATAGACTTAACAATAATATATTTGCAGGAATTTGTAAAATATCTATAATAGCACAAAGAAAAACTATTTTATATCTACAAATACAAATAGAAAACTTAGAATATAAACTACAACACAATTTATAAATGAATAAAGAAGAATACGCAATAGATGAAAAAACATATGAAAACTATGA